>CABFOV010003448.1:0-62951 GCA_902141375.1 Timema poppense | reverse complement strand
ACGGTTTTACACTCTCCCTCCACGCAAATGCGGGTTCACTTCCTCTAATTCAACCTACCCAATTCCTAATCCATTAGCGTAATTAGTACTTAAAGCGTATAACCCGAACGGGTAGTAAGACGTGGTGCTAAATATTAATTAGTTAAAATTGGTAAAAAGAATGTAATTTTGATTATTGTGAATAAAGGCAGCGTTTTTTAAAGTGAATTTGTAAAGTCAGGAAATTTTATTAAATTCTCTGTCTTTTCAATGACTTTTCTTTGACAAGCGAATTCCTTGACTTTTTCCTGTTTTCCAAGTTTTCCAGATCATTGGACACCCTGAAGAGGCCCTCCATATCCCTCTTAAATATATAATAAACACTGTAAGTGGGAATCAAAGTAGTACGGTGTGTCAAGCCAGGTACATCCCGTGTTAGGGTGGACCGGCGTCCATGACACAGTGAGCGTAGCCTAGGGAGGGCAGCCAACTATGCGACACGTCTAGCCGCTCCCTCCCAACCCCGAGCTATTTTAACCGGCGATAAATGCCTCCGCCCGCCAACACCCCAAGTTCGGTGGACCTTGGGGACAACAATCACCGCGTAGGAACGATGTTTCAATATAAGGTTAAATGACTAGTTTAATATGTTGAGTGGAGGTTAAATTTGACGTGTAGCGTTTAGGTTGGTAAACAAACAATACAGCTCATGTTTGATAAAAATACACATTTGTAAGGTAGGTAAAATAAATAACTGGCAACATGCGTACACATACATGTACAGTAATACAGAACACCGTTTCGATATTGCAGTAAAATGTAACCACATTATTGTCAGAGCTGAGCTATCTTGAAAAAGTATCAATTTTCATATAATCGAGCTTAGGTTGTTTCTATATATAGTTAGTTATAAATAAAGTAGACGATGCCCACTCAAATATTGTGTCCCTCAGCCATAATATTAATACAAGCGACACTAGAATTGTCTCATGAATCGTTCTCAAATAAAAAGCAAGTTGTTTAATCAGGGTTCTAATTAGCAAATTAATGTGTGAGAAACAAAGTTAGGCTCATTTGCGATTATCGCATACCACTTTATGCCTAGACCTTTATTAGAGTATGTTTCTAGATTATAAAAATGAATATTGTTGTCAGTTCAGACGAAGATTAGATAGTGTTTAGTATGTAATGTAAGTTTTCTCAAACTGTATTCATGCTATAATTGTGTTAGAGGATATTTGTACTAAAATGTTTGATTGCCACCCGTTTTATAGGCCCATTTTATTACATACCATGCTATTAACTAAATAACACTATTAAAGTTAATATATTATACCACTACACAAAACAAAATAATATTATAAAATACAAGTGTGTACACATCTATGCTGAGCTTTCTTCCATTGGAAGAGGGCATAGTTTTGTGATGGCTCTCTTCAGCGAGCCACCTGCGGTCCTGAGAGTGACCACACGAACGATTCCATCAACACCAGGATGTAATCTCAATACCACCTGGTCCAAAAATGCTGAGAAAGCTGTAGCACATGCTGCCAGCATGATAGTTGATTCATCTTAAATGATTACAAAATTAGAAGGGGCGAGAACAAAAAGGTCAGGAGGATCACTGGACAGTGATGTCAAAGGACGGGAGTTAAGATACTCCTCTTCTAGCATTAAACCATTTATAACTCCTCATGTAAACGTGGCATTTCCCAAAATTCAGTTCAAATGATACTTGACCAACCTAATTCTCGATTTCCATAAACCACCGAATTGTGGTGCTCGTGGAGGAATGAATTGCCAATAAATGTTGCCTTTGGCTAAAGTATATATCACTTACTTTTGATGACCATCAGATTTGAGGAAATTGCGAAGTTCAAGAAGTTCATTGTTTGCTCCGACAAAATGTATAGCGTTGTCAGAAAAACTATTAATACATTTGCCTTGTCGTACCATGAATATTCTCAAAGCTGCTAAGAATAATTCTGTGGTTATTTCCCTCACTAATTCATGGTGAATTACCTTTGTAGCGAGTCACACGAAAATAGCTATGTAACGCTTTATTCTCTTCGTTCACAATTGTTGCTTGGAAAGGGGTTCAGAGAAAGAAGTTTCCTCTTTTGAATAACTTGATGGTATGATCTTGGATCAGAAAGTTCTTTCTAGAACCTTTGTTGTTGCACCATTTTAATTATGGTTGTTAGTGCTAACCTGGTTTCATTCACTGTAAGTGATCTATTTTGATGTGATTCATCAGTATGTCTGGTGTTGTAAATACATTTTAAGCAGTTTGAAACCACGTTTACAAGTATATTGAGATATGAAAATTTGTCACTCAAAGTACAGTATGGAACTATGCTGACAAGTGTACTGTTATTTTTCTTCCTTTCTAGCACCTCGTCATTTGGAACGTCTAGAGAGCAAATAGGTTTCTTCCATACGCTAGAGTCTTGGATTAACCAATCTAGACCATTCCACCATAAACTTGAGCGAACTAACTGATCAGCTGATAAACCTCGGGACACAAGGTCAGCTAGGGTTTCATGTGTTTTGACATGTTGCCAATTTTCAATTTCTGTGATTTCTTAATTTTTGACAGCTCTGCTCGCCACGAATATATTCCAATTTGATGACGGTGATGCTAACCATGACAACACACTAGTTGAGTCTGTCCATTAGAAACATTTGACGATGTATCTATTAAGTGCTGACACGGTGCGATGTGCAAGTTTTGCCAACACAATCCTAGTCTTGTTAACGATGATTTTTTGAGTGAAGTTACATGGGACTTAGAACAAATAAGGCTGACTTACTGCAGCCTCTTGAGTATGCCTTTTAAATACAAACATGTGCAGACTCTGGCGCATCTGAAAATCATGTATCTCCAATTGAACGGTGTGTCACCTTCTACAATCAATGGTGTTCGGGTAAAGGGATTTAAGTCATAAAAATGAGTTTTGAGAAAAATGAAAATTAAACTTTGCACTCTTATTGCAAATCAGAAAATATTTCAAGCAAATAAAATATATTAAATTATTATAATATATTGTCGATTGTTGCACATTTAGCATTAATTTCAAAAATAATTAAAGAATTGACACATTTTAAGCCAAAACCGATAAATAAACCCCTTTACCCCAGTAAAATTTATGACATATCTATTTACACCCCTAGTGCTAATGAAAATGTAATACAGCAGCTGTTGCATTCATTGTATTAAGGCAAAACGTTGTAGGGAAATGGGATAATAATGTCATGTATTGATTACTTTTAATGTATTAAAAAATAGCGCGAAAGAAGAATGAACTTCTTATTGGACAAAGCAATCTGAATAAGTGAAGATAAAAACTAACAAACACTTTTTCTTACTTAGTTATGAAAATAGCATAAACTTTTTTTTAAATCCTAACATAAACAAGTTATTTTATATACATTTGCTCAGTCTTTCTAGTTTTAATTTTGCCCTCCACTGTGGTCCTCATCCCCATCTTCACTAGTATCTGGAAGAATGTCTTTGTGCTACGTTTGTTGGAAGATCCTGATAAAAGTTGTAAAATAGGTCGTGCATGAGGCATAGCAAGATAGATCATCTTGTTTTTTCTTCCTTGGAATCGGAACTGGCCCATTGTAATAGTCGAATATGACTTTGGCCTCATCTAAATATTGAGATTTTTTTGAAGCCTGCAGACTCATCCAAGGGGTCCTTGTAAAGTAGTACTATTGACTCCTTTACATATCTAAGCCATTTAACATCCTTCCAATAAAACTGTTCTCCATCACAGTGTTATTATTCATTTGCACTGCATTTTTACACAACTTGGAATACGCCAAGAAGTGTGCCCGAGCCATTGGGTATACTTTGAAATGGGTCTTTCCACCAGAGCGAACAAGCTGTATCCAATCATGTGAATGATAAATTAGAGTGCAATTTTTTTTCCTCTCTCAATTAGAGCATAGTCTGTGTCACACTCTAGGTGTGCTTGGAACCAAGAACTTGTATATTATGTCAATACTAGGATTATTGTTTCTTAATGCAGGTTATGATTGTGTATGTATTATCAGTATTTATTGTTCTATCTTTCGACAGGTTCGTTGCTTTGTCCAAATTGCGTTATCTAGCAAGTCCTTGAAGCAGCTTCCTTTATTAGATCTTGATGCCTCGTCTTCTTTCCTTGCTTAAGGTAATCACTCAGTCGCATTAGTGGTCTTTTTGAGTCCTCTAACCCCTCCACTTCGCCTTCTATGACATCACTCAATGAGTCATTTCTTCTCATAATGTAACTTGTTCAGCTGTCTTTCTTCGCGGGATCGTTCTCTTTTCATTGGATCTTCCTAGACTTTAAAACATAATTCACAAAGCAGTGATAGGCTATTTTAATTCCTTTTTTGTGTGTGTTTGAAAAAATCAATTATAACATAATTTGACAAAAAATGTGCGTTAGTGTAAGGTGTGTTGCAGCTGTCAGGGGTAGAGAACGAAACGCTTGCACCGATTCGGCAGTCTTGGTTCGTCCGTCAACCTTGAGATAACGTGTGGACGTGACTGCACTGACGATCATTTCCCCCACTCGACTCTGGTGTAAACACTGCCTTACATACCACATACCTCACTAATCCACTCTTCAAGGACTAAACACTTTCTAAATATTATGCTCTAGCTGAGAGAGACGTGACTGCATGCATTTATATAATGGGCTAGGGTCTGTACACCTAACCAAGATTCGAACTATGGTCTCCCCGACATCGTCAGTCCAGTCGCTTGCACCTCATGGTACCGGTATAGATATATCACACGTTTAAAACACTTTGGTAAGATTATTTCCAAGGACTTTTCATGAAATGTCTTAGTTCTGAACTGAGAGAAAGTGGCTCTAAATATAGATAGAACTTTCCTCAAACTATTATTTATATTTATTTATTTGAGGTATTTAACGTGCACTTTCTGAACCGACTGTTTGGGCCAGTTTCATAGTCAAGTTTAGTACGCCTCAAGTGCGGCGCTACACTAAGTACAAGACGACACCTACCTAAACTCGAATGGAATGGGCCGTTCTAGCATAGGAAACTGGCCCTTTATATCAGCACATGATAATTTATATGAGTGAGAGCGAAAGGACCTATAAATTTTGCCGGTAAAGGTATTTTCACATATCTTCCAGGGTTCATTTACATGCCACAATCGACATGGGACCGACAGCTTTACTTCCCCTCCGAAGAAAGTTGTGCTACGGATTTTTATCACTCAAGAAAAATCCGTCGATTCCGGCTGGGTTTGAACCTACCAACATCAGGTCCTGAAGCGAGCACTTTACCCCGAGACCGCCGAGGTCGACATAAAACTAATAAACTCACTTTTCAAAGAATCACAACAGTTGAGGATTATTTAATTGGCTTTGAAGCTTCAGAATTGCCTTTACCATAAAAAAAACAACAGAAATTTGATGATATGTCGAGTTTTCGTTCCGTTTTTAATATTTCTCAGAATGATTTGTTAGGTATTTAAAATAAAATAAGGAAAATCGACTACCTAGAAGTATTTGAAACAAATACCCATGCTCGGTGGCCGCATGGTCTAAGGCGTCACTTGTAATTATATGGAATTATACATATCAATCATTTTTATTCACATCTATATTCAAAACTACGTATATTTTAAATGAGAGCGGGTAGTAAGATTTATGTGTGTTAAGTTGTTAAGTTGCAAGGTATGGTGACATCCTTCTACGTCTCTGTTTAAAAAGACAACACAGTTTTGTGGACATAAACGCACCTGAATGACCACACCTTTTTTCTTTTAGGAAGCTTCGATAAGGAAATGTCGCTATGATATACCCCCTTCAGGGTACGCATCTCTTCACTTTCCTTCCTGACGAGGAGCCGTGTAGGTGGAGTCTATGACATCTTAATGAGTTCTAAATCTCACGTGTTAGGAATTATCATGCATATAACGTAATAGTCGGGATTTTATTAAAATCTATAACGTGTGAAATATCTAGCAAAAAACTGTTTATCTACTTAAAATTAAAATAACTATAAACACTAGAACTTTTAATTTATAAAATAATACATCATCCTTTTTTAATTAATTATTCAGAACAGCAAATTTGGACCCAATTCAATCGTGATATCAAATGTTACCCTAATGGTGGCGTACACATATTAATATATCAGGCTAGCTCTTTTAAACGTTACACACTCTCGCAATAGACTAAACTGCTGATGACGAGGAGATCGGGGTTCTATCCCGGCCGGGTATACTGAGGGTGGTTTCCCTTAAATTGTGTTTTACTCTCCACACAAATAAGAACACACTTATTCTAATTTCAAACTTCCCAATCCCTAACACATTAGTGTAACTGTCACATAGACGTATAACCCGAACAAGTAGTAAGACGCGGTGCTAAAACAAATACACTCATTATAAAGGAAATAAATATTATTAAAGAGAACACAATTGTATCCACGGTGCATTTTATTATATTAAATGCAGTATTTATAGCTCTACTGATGTTCGCAGTTGTTTTTTAAAGCCTTAAATTAATCTTGAATTAAACTAAATTTAAAAATGTAGGTCAGCCATTGAAACTTGCTGATAATCTGTTGAGTGACATCCCACTAATGAGAGTTGTTCGAATTGTGGCTCTCTTAAGAGATGTATGTACGTACTTGTCACAATAATTTTGGAACAGTGGCGTGTTTGTAAATTTACTTTGGGGGTTGTATCAAAGTTATTATTTCTGTAACTTTGTCCAATTTGATATTTTAGGGGCATTTTTAATATGGTTAGAAGTCTAGCGGGAAATGTTGATGTTAGCCTGTACATGAATATTCTGTCATTTTCTGTGCTCTACCTTAGTTGTTCTTCACGCATTTGGCGCAGCGGACACGCGGTCTAAATGTCAAACTCATTTAATAACATAGATTGTCGGTGACTGGAAGGTTCACATCCCGGCCAGGTGTACCGAGGGAGTTTTTTTTATTAAATTGTCTCCCTCCATATGAATGCGGGCACATTTAATTCTAATTTTACTAAATAAACTCGAATATCCTGAGCGGTTAGTAATACGCATTAGAAATAAAATAAAAAATGAATGTAAATTTCCAACCCCCTCCATAAAACACGCTAGAAGACCCTTTATTCCCTCTCATTGGTATTTCTCGCCGATAGTCAACCAATTAAGTATGGATCCACGCAGGTGTTACGAGTTAAAACCCAGTCGCAATCGTGACGCGGGATCTGAAGTGGTTCTCTTCAAGTCCGTTATAAATAGAGGCAAAGTTTCTGGCTAATTTCACTCTCAATAGACGTGAAACCGGCTGGGATGGTGCCAAACTTAAATTGTTTATAAACGCAGATAAGAGGTTTCTCAGACATATTTTTATCCCTCATCCGTTTTTTTTAAATATATAAGTGATGCGCATTTCTTAAATGTTGTTTCATTATATTAAGAGCCCGACTCGCCCCGCGGATATTACCTGACTTAATAGATAATACAGCTCGTGGTCTGGTTTTGTGTATTCTGACTTAGAAATCAATTGAATACTCGATACCAATGAAACCTTGTTATATTTTTAAAAATTACAAAGTTTAAAGATAATTATTTTGAAATTACGTAACAAACTGAACCAAATGTCGGTGTTGTTCAAGTGAAGAATGCAGTAAATCTCACTTCACTGTGATTTGTCTGTGGTTTCGTCCAACTACCCAGCACATACATAGTCTAGTTTACCGGTGATGTACAGCTCAGGGTTCGAATTCCGGCTGGGCAGTAGTTTTTCAAAAATGGTTTCCCACTTTTACCTTCACCCAAATGTGGGTAAGTTTAATCTAAAACCCCCCTTCCTCATTCCTTTTCAATTAGTGTACTTAAATACGGAAACCCCGGAACAGTAGTTAGACGTAGAGGAAACTATAAGTAGGCCTACAGGCCAATTTTCATAGGAAGGACCTTATCTGACAGCTAAAATAACTACTACATCTACTATAATATATCCATACGTAAGGTCATGCTATCTGTAGTGTATCAAAACCTATAAAAATAACACTAATAGTAAAGTTAATTTTTCGATCTTTGGCCACAAAAAATATGTTTTTTTTTTCCTAAAAGGTTCTTCCTATTACAATTATATTATATAATTTGTCACTAAAATTAGATGTTTGGTTGTGCGGTTTGCCTTTTTGTTTTGGGTTAGTTAGTCGGGGGCATACAACTCAATGGTACAAGTGGGATGAGGCAGATGGGGCATGTACCCTGGACGCCAAATTTATTCGCACTATTATTAACAATTGAAGTTTCGATTTTTTAACAGTAAAAATGTATTTTATTTTTATTATTTTGCTACTTATATTAAAACTAGTAACCAGTTTGATCACCAATATAAAAATTGAACAAAAATTTAAAAAGCAGTTTTCAAGGGGTTCCATTTTTTTATTTACCCAGGGCACCATCAACTCTAATTATGGCTCTAAATTTACATCTTGACATTTGCTTACACACCAGCAGCGTCCAGCGGTGACGCCCAATGTTTCAACCCGCGAACCCCTGTTTGAAATAAAAACTATCAATTGTTTTTTTTTTTTTTGTAACATGACTCGTGTTGGGAAACGTACATTTGTTTTATTTTGCCAACCTCAATTTGACTGGTGGGCAGTTGAACCAGGGTGTTTGGGGCGAGCACAGCATCTAGAACAGCTGTATTTTAGATAACTAAAGATACGTCGATTGGGGAATTCCAGGTTTGCGACTTAATTTAAAAAGTTTTAACATTTTTGTTCACATTAAAAGTGCCCTTAAGATTAACAATTGGGAAAAAGTTCCTAATAAATATTGTTTAATACAATACACGCCTATGCTCCCCCTCACCCTCCAAAGAATAAAATTTGGCTGCCTAACTTGAGAAAAGGGGCCTAGTCTTGTCTAATGGACTGTTGATAGGAAGGTCGGGTCCAAATCTTGGCTGGATGTATAGAGATGTTTTTTCCTAAAGTGTTTCCTACTCTCTTTTTTCACAAGTGCGTGCACATTCCCTCTAAACACATCTTTCCTCATATCCATGCAGGAGTGGTGAACATTGTGGCTCTCTCTTCTCCTGTCAACAGACAGTGACGTATGAATTCAACTGTCACACTCTTGCAACTGTTTAGCAGCCTTATTTGCAGTTTGGCTCAACGCAGGGCACTTGCCAATAAAGATACGGCCTGGAAATGATCTTTTCTTTGAGTAGTACAAACTTGAATCAGAGTCCTTGGAAAATACAAATTTGAATCAAATTCATAATAGGGGATATTCTTTAGATAAAAATGTCTGGTCTTTTCATGGTTCAGATTTGAAGCAGAACTTAAGCAGGACATAGATTTAGGAATACATTGTATGGTACGAACTTGAAGCAGGTTTCTAGGATTCAGACGGGAGACAAAATATATCTCCTTTGCATTAAATCCTCTTGAAAATGTCTAAATGTCACTGCATATCTTGATTAACATCAAAGGACACTCGAATGCCACGACAAACTGGTTGAAAAACACAGGTATACTTACCCTCGAAGGGCGATGTTGGACTCGTTTATTGGAGAAGTAATACGGGTACTATTGTGTGTTATTATTTCACTTACCTTGTAAGGATATACAATATCTCTGCTCTCCCTTCAAAAAACTCGCTGGAACCACCATCGTTTAGGAAGTGTTAGTTAACGCCGGCAGATGTCTCAACTACGTATGCTCGTCTAACAAGAAAATTATTTTATCTTTGACTCTTTTCTTAAAGGAGTTCGTTATTTATTTAATGTGATAGTTATAATTGGGGCTCGGATTTATATTTGCTTAAAACCAAAGAAATGTGTATTTTATATGTGCTTAAATTTGCCAAAATATTTGATTAAAATATGTGCCTATACATTTTTTATAAGGTAATATAACTAAATACAAAACAATATAAATCATGCAAAAATAGAATTTAATTTATATAATTCATGTAAACATACCTACCTTAATGATTGCTGGCATAGTTTGACATTATATTCCACCATTACATTGGACAACCCACATCTTAAGTGTTTCAAATTTAAAAGATTGTCTGTTTGTTATCCATCAAAACATTTTTAAATTGAGGAAAACTATTCTTCACTTCATATGAGGTTATAGGAGCATATTTAAAATCAGCAATATCTGGCAGTGAGAATTCTTCTCCGTTGGGCTCTAACTGTCCGTTGCTACTCAACATTTCACCGAACTGTTTTAATGTATTGCAGCCAGGATTTGTATTAAGGACCAAGTTTAACTTATTTAATGCATCCTTTGCACGTTCCCCAGGAGAGTCTTCTAAGCTTAACAAAAGTTGTTCAATGTTTTGAATATTGGTCACTAAAGGGCACATTTTTTGTCTCAAGTTTTTTAATGGTTTCGCTTAGGCACGAAAAGCTAGATTTAATGTAAATTAAGTTTTTTTAACACTTCCTTGTAACATTGCTTTATTTGCCTCTATATAATCAACGTCTTCCTCGTCGATCATTGTGATAATTTCTTGAATTTGTCTGAGATTGTCTGCGTAGTATGTTGCAGCATATATCCAAGTTGCCTACCGGGTTAAAATAGGCTGTGGAGGCAGTGATAAACCAGGTGCTTCTTGTTTAAACAATGACATTAGGTTTGGTGCTCCAAAAAAACCTTTACATTTGAAGTTACTCGATTCACTTCAGGATATAATGATCGCAGAGTTTCTGCAACACGATGCACACCATGTGCCAAACATGTTAAATGAACCATCTTTGTGTGCAGTAGTTTAATCCCTTTCCCGCATTTATCATGTAGGGTGCTGCAGTGGAGATAGATGAGCACTGTCATATTGTATTCCATCGGGACAGAGTAGCATAATTGAATCGTTGAATGTGTTTGCGATAGTTGAGTCCAGACACTCAGTAGTGAGCAGAAATGAAGACGATAGCTCACTCTTCAAATTAATAACATTAGCAATATAACGGCTTGTTGAATCTGTTGTCTCATCATTGCATATCCATACAGAATTGTCACCAATTTCTTTCTGAATTTTTAATATTGTGTCAGTATATACTTTTGGTAGGTAGTTTTCCCTTACAGTTGACTCACCTGGAATGCTTAGTTTTGTATATTTTTCCAAAGTTCCTTCAACACAGGATTTTGCACTTTATTAAGTGGAAAATCTGCTTCTACGAAAGCATGGCAAATGTATTTGAAACATATTGAGCAAGGCGATCATACAGTTTTCGACTCTCGAATGTTCACAAGTTGCTCTTTTGATGATTGTTTTTTCAACGACGCATTCTTTACATGCTTGGCTGTTGTATGCCGAGTGACTTGAGATCTCGTGTCGGCAGTGACGTTTTCCCCACAAATATTACAAAGTAAAATAACACCACCTGTCTTAAACATACCACCACATTCTCACACGTATCCATTTAAAGTAGCACACTTCAAAGTTTTTGGACGCATTTTAACTTCACAACTGCTATCTTGCCACTAAATTATTGATGAAAATAAATTATAATTTTACTAAACAGTTCAATTAGCATCTCACAATAATTTTGTGAAAAGAATGCCTAAGCATTCTTCTGTGCATTTGAGACGAATGGAAGCACCCCCACCCCAAGCCAGCCCCTTCTCACTGACCACCTCCATACACCTCTCCAATAAGCAACAAACCACCAGCTTAGGTAAATAATGAGCAGGAAGGTTATGCCAGCTTAAATTATTGTGATTCCTTCGAGTTATCAAAATGCAAGCGAACTACTAAGAATAAGAACAGCATGGAGAGTAGACACAATCTTTTCTTAGAAAACATGTTATTTGTTGTCAAAAGGTTAAATTTATATATATTTTGTACTAAAATTAACAAATTATATGTTTATAAATCATAACAAAGAAATATATATTTATTAACAAAAAATACACAAATATTTGTTTAAAAAATTAGATCAAAGCAATGAAAATTAAACATTTCGTGAAGATATATATTCATGGGCATGAATTTGATAAGCATTTTTTAAAATGTAACTAAATATAAATACGAACCTTAGTTATAATAATGACAAAGGGTTTTAATATTTTATGTATAATTATTTTATTATAAATTAATATAATTTCAAGTCCGAACGTTCCTTGGTAAGATTCATGCAAGATCGGAACTGATGTGTTATTATATTCGTTCCGATGCGTCTCTTTAAACAAATTAGCGAAAGGTTGAATACCATCTAGCATTCCCAAACTTAGTTTACTTGGATGACAAATCAAAAAGTTACTAGAAATAATCTCTAATGAATTACTACGCCAACAGTTGACATCTGCCACTTTGGATAGCTGTAATTAAAACAAATTGGTAATGTATGACTGTGATAGTTAACCACAGTAATTTAGGCCACTATTTTCATATATTTATTTGAGGTCGGGCACAAAGCTTATTTATCATTTTATTCCACATAAAAAAATTATTCACAGCACTTTCACAAAAGCTCTAACGAATATAGTTCCAAAATGACGGCTGACGAATTTAAACCATGTGATTGAACATGACAGAAACAAGTTCTTTACAATGATGCACCCATGCATTGGTTAAATATATTTTATTCAGTTAAATATTTCGAAATACGATAACATAATTTGTACTTTTAATTATGTTTAAAATATTGTTTCGGATTGGATAAAAAGAAATGATTAAAAGTAATGAAATAGTGTAAGAAAGTTTACGTTATTTTAAATGTAAAATATAACGTGTAGTTAAAGAACATAACATTTATAACAAAAATAATCTTTTACAAGAGTGTTGGCAACCCAAAACCTAAACATATGATTTTCGAATTTTCATCCAGGTAAAAACCTCTTAGGAATATACCTTAATTAAACCAACATCGTCTATAATCAGCTCTGTTGATTGTTATTGTTGGCATATTTTGATTATATCTCGTTAGTTATGATAACACTTATTTGAATTCTTAAATATTAAGAGCTATTTACTGCCGTTTCTGAATTTATAAATCCATATTTATAGCTATTGTTTAAGTTAGTGTAAGTATCTGATTGAATGAACTTTTTTATTTTAGAGAAGGTGAGCTATAATGAAAACGGGGTTTGCAAAATGAGACGGTTTAGAGCGATATGTTTTTTATGTGCGAATAAATCAATAAAAAGTGAATAAACACCCGAACGAAGCCGTTTAATCCTAAATAAGACCAAACAAACATTGTAAAGCTCATTCTGAAGCGTGATATATGCTCGGCTAGCTAATATGTGATTATGAAGAAGTTAGGGGATGTTATCTATGTGGACTCGTGCCGAAATCTCTCCCAGATAATGTGAGCTGTCTTGGAGGGTTGCGGCAAAATCCCACTTAATAGTTTCCCAGGAAAAGAACAGATTCGAAGATTGGACCTCGGGAAAAGTGGCATTGTTGTATATAATGGGATCACGATGTATAAGGTACTTGTAGAATTCTTTATTTGTTCTAAGGTCTACAATTGTAGAGGAGGGGGCTATTTGGGGAATTACGGTATTTAAAGGGTGCAGAGGAGCCGCTATGCGGGAGGATCTGGGAAGGCGATGTAAGAATCAATGAGTGGAGGAGGAAATAGAAAGTGCGCTGAAGAGGTGTAACAACAGTTCTTGGATCTGAGGTGGAAGGAGATGTTCTTGGTTTGCTTGCCTTGGGTCCAGAGTCTGACTGGACTGAACAATAAGGGGTGGAGGTGGTTGATAGGGTAAAGGTTAGGGATGGTCAGGGAAGCAGCTAGTTTATTTGGTTCATAAAGAATGACTAGTCAGCTAATAACGATACGTCTTTTTGCAAATTACCCCAACCATTACCACAACACATTCCGCTGTATGTATTATCGAACCCTTTCTATATTGATATCCCTAGTTACACAGAGATTACATACATTTAAATGATTTTACATGGTGTCATTAGTACCGCGGATGTTAATTACATATTTATTTGATAACTTCTCTTCTCAAATTTTGGAAAACACGACAAATTCTTGGGGGTAGAGTTTCTTCTAGTGAAAATATCGTGTCCGACATTTCTAGTGTTGATGGGAAGCTTTGAGCTCGCTGGTTCAGTCGATAAGAGAGAATCTGGTACGTGGGCACCTCTAGTGTCGTGGAGAGAGGAACTGGTACGTGGGCGCCTTTAGTGTCGTGCGTGGAGAGAGGAACTGGTACGTGGGCTTCTCTAGTGTCGTGGAGAAAGGAACTGGTACGTAGGCGTCTCTCGTGTCGTGGAGAGAGGAACTGGTACGTGGGCACCTCTAGTGTCGTGCGTGGAGAGAAGAACTGGTACGTGGGCTTCTCTAGTGTCGTGGAGAAAGGAACTGGTACGTGGGCGTCTTTCGTGTCGTGGAGAGAGGAACTGGTACGTGGGCACCTCTAGTGTCGTGCGTGGAGAGAGGAACTGGTACGTGGGCGTCTCTCGTGTCGTGGAGAGGCGCTCTGGGGTCTTAACAAGGATTTCCGCAATTTACACTCAAGTTTAAAAAAAACACTATCAACAATTTTATGGAAAGCGTTGGCCCTTTGTAGTATCTCACTATATTTTTACGCTTTTTCTACCTTTCTTTATTATAAGTATTTTTTCTGATCCGTTTGAGGTGGATTTTCTGCTACATCCATTCATACTGAGAAAGATACATTTTCTGAATTCACATCTTACTATTTTAAGTGAACATCATATTACACAAATTATTACTTAATAATTATTTGCCAAAAAAACAAACAAAAAACTCCGTGATGGGGTTTAACTGACTCGTCCCCATTCTGAAGATGCTGATGCAAAATCCATGAGCTTGTTAATAATAGTGTTTGAAATTATTTTGTGGATTTAATTAATTTAATTAAATAAAAATATTTTTACTTTTAGATTCACACTGAAACTATTTAAAAAATTCAACCAACACATGTATTTTTAACTTTAATAATAATTTGACACACTTAACTGTTTCATCTTCATCATCAAGGCAGCTTCGATTATAGCTATAAGAGTGTTTCCGTGTATTTCATTGTAACGCGTATGTTTGTGATCTCATCACCGAATCCAGATGTAATTACATTAATTTTCCAAACTATTCTGCAATAAAAATATAAACAAATTTCACAAATTTAAATTATTCAAGTAACCCTATCTTCCCAATATGTAGTATCTATCTCAGTGTACCTTAGTGATCATCTCCTAGTATTCCAGTCCTGTTGTGTCATTATTGAGCTATGGGAAGAATTAGCCGGCGTCTCACAGATGAGACCTGTGATTTATCTAGTTCATAGCTATAATGCTAGGTTCTCAAGTAGGTGGTTTCACAATAGTCGCTTCATGTGTCCTCACTAGCGCCATTAACGTCTTAACACTGTACTCTCTCTTATTCACTTATTGGAGCCATAAGTTTCGTAACACCTACCGCTCCAATAATGTTCTAACATTATTTAAATCAGTTGTTTTCAACCTGCAAATACATCTTAGGGGGTACGTAAAATTTATTGTAGATTATAGAATATGTATAACTTGCATTACAACGTCGAAGAGAGTTTTTCTCTGGGGGTACATGAATAAAAATGTTTGAATACCACTAGTTTTATCTACTTCAAGAGTGATTCATTATATAAAAACTGTTAGTTGATTTCACCCGGAGTAACCGCAGGTACAAAATAAATCCCTCCTATTTAAAAAAAAATCCATTCCTGCCTTGGCACGTTGTTTTAGTGTGTCTGGATAGTGTGCGAGCTGGCGCTAACCACTGTGTCACGAGGGAGGCAGGAGAAAGTAAAGAACTTATCAACATTAAGTTATATAACAGGCGCCAGAAGATTGGGAGGGATTAGTGTCAGAGTGGTTCAAGTCACAGCATTTCGCCTCGTGTTTGTTTTTAAATTAGAATAATTGATTACACGAGTATTAAATGCATTACCAGACAGAGATGATGTCAAGTCCACAATTTAGATTCACAGGGAAGAAGGATTATCTTTTTATTGTTTTATGTTGGGCACTATAGTTATATTGTATGACTAAAATTGTGTGTGTATATTCACCATTAAACCAAATAAGGTTTTGAAATGTGTTATAGTTATTAACGTTTAGGATACAAATATTCCTAATGCGTTGGGAATTTCTATTTTACTTAATTCATTGTCAATTTGTTTGCTTGGCATTAAAATTGATTTTACCGGTAACTTTATTTCAGCTGACCTGGCGGTTTAGGGTAAAAGGTGTCGGACTTCTATTCTGGGTTTCCGGGGTTCAATCCTCGGTCCCAGTACAAATTTATCTGATTGACAAACCCTTCTTTCACCTCTGACAAGACGTGTATTAATCACAACTTTTGAATGTGTGGAATACCAGGCCTCCACCGTGGTTTGGATCCCATGTTAAACTGTAGGTCCTCCATTTCATCTCACAATCACCCTACCATCACACATTAGCGTAATTTCGTATAACCCGAACGGATAGTAAGACGCGGTGCTAATAATAATAATAACTTTATTTCATATGGTTTTAGTTTTTGGTGCTTTGACGCAAGCAAACTTTAGCTATAAAACATTAGCTTGTCATTGAAATACATACTTGGCTATATGCATATATATATATACTTATATTATAGGGAGGACTAAGATGTTTATATTCTAAAAATAACTTATTGTGTGTGCAGAAGCTTAAAAATTCCCTAAAAGATGCTCGAAAATATAATGAAGGCATTTTAACTTGTAGGCTATACCCCAGCTACGTTCATGTATTCACACGTCAACTCATGTGATCTGCAACTGTCAGTTTTGTTAGATTGCTAAGAATATGACCTGTAACACTAAATTAGTATTATCAATGTTGACCATAAACAAAATACTGGATGCTTGTATTTTCTAAAAGGACTCGAACATAGTGGAACCAAGTAAGGTACAGTCTTATTTTCAAATAAAGGCCATTATTTGAAAACTGGAAACTCCTGCTGTCACAATTATCATTGTAATTAGATTCTTAGTCCATTTAATTAATCATTAGGTAAATGATAATATAGAATCATTGGACGATTTTGATAACTTTCTTGATGGACTAATGAAGTAATACATCAATGAAACATTGGTAAACAAAGTGTACCTCACAAAGTTATATCTAATTTAAAATAAACATTTTTTTAAAATAAAAATATTAATTTTTTCCTTGACCGTTCAACCACAAGAGCGGCAAAGCCTCAGATACACATGCTATTAGCTCGGCCTAAGCGTGCCAGTAGCTGGCACCTGGCATTCCAGAGGCATGTGAATAAAGTCATTCACGAGCTAAGTTTACCTGGATGACAGCTCGAAATGTTACTAGAAGTAGTCCCTAATATATCACTACGCCAACAGCTGACAACTATCACTTTGGATGACTGTCATGAAAACAGATGGTAATATATTAATGTGATAGTTAACCACAGTAATTTAGGCCAATATTATTTATATATTTATTTGAGGTCGGACACAAAGTTTATTTATAGTTTTATTCCACTTTAAAGAATATTCACACTACTTTCACAAAAACTTCTAACGAACATAGCTTCAAAATGGCGACTGACGAATCTAAACCATATGATTGAAAATAATAGTAAACAAGTTTATTACAATGATTGCGGACATGCAGTTGATGAAAATATTTTATTCAGTTAAATATTTCAAAATACGATAAAATAATCATAAAATCATTTATTGTTTGTAAAATAATGACAACAATTTTCTCTTTTCCATGTAAATACGATGCCTGTATTAAAAGGTATTGATATATGCACTATAATACACAAAATCAGTTACGTTCCAAAACGAAAAATAAGTACTTTTAATTGTGTTTAAAATATTGTTTCGAGTTGGATAAAAAGAAATTATTTAAAAAAATGAAATATTATGAGAAAGCTTAAGTTATTTTAAATGTAATATATAACAGGTAATTAAAGATCTTTACATTTATAACAAAACTATGATCTTTTTACAAGCGTTGGCAACCCAAAACCTAAACATATGATTTTCGAACTGTCATCCAGGTAAAAACCTATCGTGAACGGAATATATGTGCGGCTGGCAGTATCCCCGTGCGCCGGTCTATTTTCTTGTGCTATTGGCGTGCGAGTGGCTAGCGCGTTAATACAAGGAAGTGTTTAGTTTTATCAGAAAGTTTTGAGTTTTATCAGGGAGGAAGTTTGGAATTTTTCTCCTTTATTACACTTTCATTTCAATCTTACAACTTAAACTTGGCTTAAACTTTTTTTATCCTTTTGTCTCCCATATTTGTTTGTTCCACTTTTTTTTCTGGGCTTTATTTGAATTTCAAATCTAATTGTATATACAGTAGCCCCATGACTTCTTTGGTGCTGACTGGGAGCTTTGAAAAGTTACCAGACCAAATAATGTATCCCTACGCCGAACCATATGATCTGCAAAAACATGTGTTTAGCAGCTGTCACTTCTGACGGTAAACATTTAGGTATATACCTAAATGTTGACTGTCATAAGTCAGCTGTGAACTGTCAGTCAGCACCAAAGAAGCCGTGGGGCTACTGTAGTTCAATATGACTGCCATCACACTAATCAGTTCGTTTGTAATTTCTGAAACTTCCATCTCTGGCAGTTAGCACAGAACTGAGTGTGGTGCGAGCAACAATCATGCCCTTGGCTAGCATGTGTGGTCGTGCCGACTGGTATGTCATATGTATCTGCGTCTTTACCAAAACGAAGGCGTTGAGTAAATTATACTTGTCGTTCATTGTGCCGTGTTACGTGTGTTTGTTTCCTTTCGAGCTGTTACTTTTTTATTTGTTCCACGTATCTTTAGGGAACCTCCCCCCTCGGTCCACCTGGCTTGGATTGGAACCCCACCCACTCCGTCACAGGTGAATAACACTAGATAAACTTGACTTTTAGTCCGTGAGGCTACCGGTGCGGGTAAAGCCGCGCCGCTGAGAAGAAATGTCCGTTGTCTGCTTCTTAGGAAATGAAATGGTGTTACGTCCACTATAGTGGAACGCGTGCAACCGCCTTGTGGAATCTCCATACCGGAAACCTCGAGGTTTCTAGAGAAGAATTATTTCCTCTCGGCGCGTCGCGTTGCGCTTGTGTTGGTGAGGGAGGAAGGAACCGCGGGGGGAATGCGTTCCCGTGTCATTCCGACACTATTCGGGTGCGTTGGCTTAGTGCCGGCATGTCTCAAACTTCAACACATTATAATTTGTGTTGTGAGCGTTTTGTATTATCTTATTGCTGTTGAATAATTTTGATAAGTAAAATGCACATTCGGTTAAGGTATAATTTAATATAGCTATCAGCGTAGTCTAACAGCATGCTTTCATTGTGATTTTCTCTATATATTTAGTTAATTCAAAATAAAGGAGAAAAATGATAAATAAAAGATAAATGTTTACTTTAAATTGTTGACCAAATAAATCTATCGATTTAAAAAAACTTAACTTGGCACAAAAAAAAAGGCATCACTTCTCAAACAAAATACTGTTATGTGCAAACGAATTCGGCCATTTAAGCCGAGTTTAAAGTACTCTACATTGTACTTAATGTAAAATATATTACAGTTTTTCAGATTCTCGGAATGAATGAGAATGACGAAGAGTTGGTATTATTAGTTACGGAATATTCCAACCTAGATGACCTCGCTCATTCCAAGTACCACGATAGTTTGGTGAATGTTCCACACGGCGTCTTGGCGCGGTTAGTGGGCGACTAGCTTAAGAAGAAAAAGTGCTAACAGGAAATGAAAGCGAACCTAGTGCACTCGGTATGAGTTGAACCCCGGCCTTCAAATGCAATCAGACATGAAAACCAGCACACCCCTGTTGCCGGCAAAGCTGTGAACCTTAGGACGATCCTGTCAAGAGTCTAATCAGGAACTGAGGGGGAGTGAACCCTCCCCCTGGACGACAAGAACAAGAGTGGCCAGCTAGTTATGACGTACTTTCAATAGAAGTTAAACTCACATCGGTGGCTGCGCGGTCCAAGTAGTCACTCTCTAACCCTCAATACCGTGATATTGATAGTTCTGTAACTATCTGTCTAGCCGAATAATTAATTCTCCGCCAACTATTTTTTATTGAAAAACTATGTTCCATCCGTCTCCAAACGAATGCCAATACATTACATTACTCACTTTCCTCTTTTATTTTAAATGCAAGGCCTCGTGTTAGGGATAACTGCAGTGTGTGTGTTGGCAGCAGTGCTAACAGGTCAGTAGTACCAAGGTGAGAAGTCTGGTCCGGCTTGTAGCCAACTAGACCACAACGACCTTACTTCCCCTACACTCACGCTAGCATCACCTACTTGCTCTTTCCAAATTGAGTTGTCCTTTAGAAAACCAACTCTTTTCTCAACAGAACTTATTCAAATTGTGTTTCGATTTCAATAAGGTTATTTTATTTCCTTTAAAAACTATTTTAATTTATGAAACTAGTAAATCAAATTTTCCTAATTTACATTTCCTCTAAAATTCTACCTTCATACCCATTACATTAGCAAAATTAATGTATGTGTATAATCCGATTGGGCACAAAGATGCGGCCCTTCTTTTTGTAAAAATAATGTTAAAAGTTATAAAAATAAATATAAATATCCCCCCTCCCCCCAAAAAATCTGTGCTAGGGTCGAGCTAACCCCACCGGTACCGGTATGGTATCATTATTAATACTCTAAACTATACCCAAACTGTATATTTATAATATAAATAAATAAATATATATATATATATATATATATACACTAACACGCACACTTACTTTAAACAAGGTGGCCCACGGAAAAGTAGCCCGCCTCCTATATCCAGCAGACTCCTCTCTCTGAATTGGAGGAGGTCAATCCCCTTCCACCCATATTGTGACGTGAAGTATGAGTCATTAAAGCTTTAGGAAGCAGTTCACTTGCTCATTCTTGATGTCACAATATGGGTGTAAGGGGAATGATCTCTAATTCAGAGTGAGGCGCTTGCTGGATATAGGAGGGGGGCTACTTTTCCGTGAGCCACCCTGTATAAAGTAAGTGTGTGTGTTTGTGTGTGCCCAGAAAAAAATAAGACACTTAAAGATAAGCTAAAAAGCTGAAATTTTGCATGAAGGTAGAGGGATTGCCCCATAAAACAAAACAAAAATCTCAAAATGTGGGCGTGGATTAATTAACAAAAATTAAATATGAGGCATAAAATTAAAATTTGGCATACAAGCAGGCAACTTCTGATTGCCAAATAAATATTGAAATCTTTAATTTCCAGCGAGTTGGAGAAAAGAGAGTGAAGGGGGTTCAAAACTACCAAAACTAATAGAGATTACTATTTACCAGTAAGACATATTTTCTCTCTCACAGTGCATAACACAACTTTAACTCTCAATAGGCACATACCACTTTTATAAATAAAATAACTCAATACCACTATAAAGTTAAATTACAAATGGTTGGATGATCAAATTAATTTAATAAATTAGAGCATATAAACTATATGAAAATATAGAATAAAATCATTATGGTAACATATAGACATAGAAAAATTAAAAATATACTATACACCTTGGAAACATGTTTAAGTTCTGATTCTCTAAGATATGCAAAATTTGCATTAAAAAGTTCACACTGTTAAATAAATACTAAAACTAAAACAAAGGAAATGCATTTAACGCCATAGTCACAAAATAACTGTAAGTGCGGCGCTTTTGTCTGGCGGCTATGTGTGGCGTTTTCTAGTCCACATGCAAGGCCAACAGTAAGTGTTGGCTAGGGAGGGGAAGAAGGCACACCTGCACATCACCGTCCCTCTAACTTAGTAGTGCTTGGTAGCGTACAGGCCAGCAGTAAGTGTTGGCTAGGGAGGGTAAGAAGGCACACCTGCACATCACCGTCCCTCCAGCTTAGTAGTGCTTGGTAGCGTACAGGCCAGCAGTAAGTGTTGGCTAGGGAGGGTAAGAAGGCACACCTGCACATCACCGTCCCTCTAACTGAGTAGTGCTTGGTAGCGTACAGGCCAGCAGTAAGTGTTGGCTAGAGAGGGTAAGAAGGCACACCTGCACATCACCGTTCCTCTAGCTTAGTAGTGCCTGGTAGCGTACAGTGATATTATTACCGAGTTCTCTCTGCGGATTCATTCGCACAAGCTGCCTATATATGACCCCTTACCTCTTGGACCCCTTTTCTTCAGTGTCAAAACTAACTAATGGAAAAAATCCTAACAATCTGATGTGAAGGCTGGCTTCCTATGTAGAGGGAGCTAGCGTGGCACATGATTTTTCTAATACAATGGAGTTGAGCTTTTAAAGAAAGAGGTTTTAAAACGTAGTGTTAAGACATTATTTCTAAAAGCGCGTGATTCTCTATGGATGAAGTATTAATAGAATATTTTACCTACAGTACTTTAAAAAAAAATACACTTCATCCATGACTTTTTAAATATGAGAGGGGTCCATAACAGTATCATTACAATAACCCCCATTTTCTTATATCTTAAAGAATTTAATGAATTTTGATGCAAGCAAATTCCATACTGTGCAATAGCTACGTCATATTTTAGGTTTGTTATTCTTAAAATTAAACATGAATAAAATTGTAGAGTGTAAGTTTACATAAATTTTGTATGTGTGTAAACATTGATTTAAAATGTCTTGGATAACAATGCAATAGTTAAAATATACTGTTTATATGTTTTCATAATTGATTGCTTTTATTTTTAATGTTCAGTCTTTTTATGAATAAACGGAAAGAAAAACTTTTCTGTTTTATTATTTATTTAGTGTTTCTGTTTAATTGCCTTATTTTCTTTATTACACTGAAAAATGGTCGCACTGTTCGTTTCACTGTTCTTAGAATGGTGATAACATAAAAAAATTTAACAAAATTATAAATTGCCTTGGTTGAATAATTAACTTTGTATTTGAGATTAAGTAAAATTAGGTTAAGATTTAGTAAATTAATAATTTATTTGTATAAGCTGAAAATCTTGAATATGAATATAAGTTGAGAGCTGAAGTAGGCTACTTCAAAGCACCTTAAATTCAAATTAAATTTTGAACTACTAATATAAAATATAAGTATTAAAATTATTTTTTATAAAATGTTTAATTTAATTTTCTATAAACCTATTATTTCTATTGAAACTCAAATCTTTATATGGGCTGTGTTAATTATTCAATCAATCACTTTTCACCGAATTCCTTACGGTAAACTTTTTGTACAACATAAATTTAAACATAAGTCTATTCAATTAAACTGTCCTTAATGTATCATTATCTTACATATTCTTAGATACTACCTTGAATTAATTTGAAAAGTGGGGTCACATTTTTTCACAATTTATTTGGATTTTATTGGTTTTGATTAATTTTATTTATTACTGTGTTCTCGTTTTTTACTTATCATAAAACAAATATTAATTACTTGCTATTGAGTAAGGTATATTACATTATTTATCACATATTCAAGCCACATTTGTTATTTATATTAACAGTTTTTAATATTTTTTTTAAGAACCCTTGCCCATCACCCAAGGTAAAAATGCCCTTTCACTTTCGTTTACCTTCACCAGTAACACAGCTGCTTAGGTTCAAGGTCAACTTGTTTGTGTGAGCAATAGGAAATATACTATTTTACCCTAATCTTATTAAGTTTAAAATAATTATAATTTATAAAAAACAATATTCGAATCATAAAGTACGCTGGAAATTAGCTTGAAATCATGAATCACCTTAGCATGAAATATTTAAATATCTTTTTCCCTTTCTAATTGGATAATCACTAATTACTTTTCCCATTAGTGAGTAAATATCTGTTATCTATTGACAAAAACTTTTATTTTAAATGTGGCTTAGTGACCTTAGGCTCTTAAACAAAATGAATTTTTAATTATAAATCAATTAGCCTTATTTGGTCTAACACCCTAATTTGCTCCTTTACATACATGGCTACTGCATTAGTATTGGCTGCTATATTACACAATCACAGAATACCCTTTTAAACTTCTTCATAATCTCCTCAATATCTGTCAATTTCAATTCAGATCTACCATCTAACACTAATCACATATATTCGTGGAAAACAGGCCTAGCCTCATTTGATACTGACATCACTTGAGCACTATTTATAATGATACGGGCCTTATGATGATGTCGCATATATGCCTTATTACGCAGTTATCACACAATTATGTGATCTGATTATTTGTGATTTTTAATTCCTATAAAATGAATAAGACTTTTAATGTTGCACACGATTTATTTAAATGATTACACCTTCGCATCTGATGATATGATATAAAATGACACGGTTTTGGTTAAATTACGGATTGTTTTTCTGTGATGTTACACGTTTCGCGTTCTAAGTATTGTGTGCTGTGTAGATTTGTGTTTCTACTCTTAATATTTTCTTGGCACTCTGTTAACGAGCCGCGTAATGAATCGAACTGTGATATTACCGAGTTCTCTATATATTACCGGCACTGTTTTAACGAGCCGCGTGATGAATCGAACTGCGATATTACCGAGTTCTCTCTCTGAATTTATACGCACCAACTGCTTATATATGACCTACTCGTTTCCTTTTTGACCCCTTCTTTTCATTGTCCAAACTAACTAAAGGAAAAACTCTTTGACAATCTGATGTTGTGAAGGCTTTATGTGGATACAACACGGTACTGGTATAATAGTTCCTCTATGTGGATACAACACAGTGAAGGAATATGCAGTTTTAACAGTCTAACTCTAAGTGCGATAGTTAAAGTGTGTGTTATCATATAGTCTGGAAATGAAGCGATTGTAAAATAAAATACACAACATAACATTTATTATTTCATCAAGCCATTATTTTAACAAAAGTTTCAAAATAAACCATAATTTAAATATTATCTTTCAATATCAAATAGAATGTTTCACCATTCACTACCCAAAATACACCCAACAGCGACCGAATTGTCCAACATTTTACTTGCATCTCAGCGGCGTGTCATAGAGGGAAATATCACCGTGGCTTTTCAATCCTCTCTCTACGCAAGTTCGCGTTGTTCATCCTTTCTCCTTAATATCATGAACGTGATGACGTAATGAACGTGAACATATTATAAATTATGGCTACGCTGTGCAGTATAATGTATTCAATTATAAATTTAATGTTCATTACAGATTTCTAACATTGTTACACGAGTAATAAAATTAATTAAATTTCAATTTCAGCTGCAAATGCGAAAATAAATTGAATGATCAAAATGGTTAAAGAAGAAAACAAAGATGAACGGGAGAATATGATAATGCAGAGTGGTGCAGCAGGTAAGAATTAAAGAAGAAAGGAAACAGAAGAGAATCGATATGTCTTGTGAGGGCTGGCAAACTTCCTTCACTCCCACTACCTGTATTGATTGGTTCTTGTAGGATATACAACACGACTTTAGGTTCAGTGTGGTGAGAGATTGACAGGACACACGTGTGTTTAATTGAGAGCTTTCAAAATACACATATCAATCAAACTTTCATCATGTCCTTGAATATTGGTATACGTGATTGTTTGTATTAGCAAATATAAATATAAAATGACCACAAGAGTCAGTTTTATTGTTGATAAATATAATTTTAGTCAAATACACACATCCGTGGGGAGCAAATAAGATATATTAATAAAATGTTTACTGGCAGTGTCTTATGTAGAGTAATTATTTGGCTGCATTTAGAATATACGTCTTCTTTCCCCTCAAATGAATGTATAAAGGCATAATCAACCATAACCAATGAATATTGTTGTATAAGTTTGAAAGTGTAATGATACTGTTTTGGACCTCTCTCATATATTTAAAAAAGTCATAGATGAAGTGTCTTTTTCTTTAAAGAATCGTATGTAAAATATCCTTTTAATACTTCATCCATGGAAAATCACGCGCTTTAAGAAATAATTTCAAAACACTACACTTTAAAACTTTTTTCTTTAAAAGATCAACTCCGTTGTATTAGAAAAATCATGTGATATGCTGGCTCCCTCTACCCTCATGGAACTGTGGGGGGAGCTACAGTAGCCCCATGACTTCTTTGGTGCTGACTGACTGCTTTGAAAAGTTACCAGACCAAATTATGTATCCTTACCCCGAACCACATGATCTGCAAAAACATGTGTTTAGCGGCTGTCACTTCTGACGGTCAAAATTTAGGTATATACCTAAATGCTGACTGTCAGAAGTTATCTGTGAGCTGTCAGTCAGCACCAAAGAAGCCATGGGGCTACTGTAGCTGGTCGTTGAGCGGTGGAGGAAATGGCTTCAAGTGACACACAGCAAACGGCCGGTAGACTCATATTTAAAAACAACATATTCTCTTTTAAAAAATACAACACTTGATGTGCTGTTTCAGAAAACTGTTCAGGTGAAAAGGTATTCAATTATGGAGGGGGTGAAATAATACTTGTTTACATATTTTCTTAAGTTTATTTTTAATAATAAATATAGTTTTTTAAAATACGACCCTTGTTCAAATTATTAATTAAAATACATATCTTAATATATTTTAAAAAAAATCTAAATTATTTAGCAAATAGCCAACATGACAATATTTTTGGAAACAGAGAAATCAAATTTTTGAAAAGGTGTTTTGGGCATAATCATGTAAGAAAAATTATAAAAAAGATTTTAAAACGTTGAAGTTCAATATTTTATATCTTTTTAATGGTTGAATTTACAGAAACCAAATAAATTTTGTTGTAACAAACAACCTTTATTTTAATAGGAGAAAAATGTACAAATCTATTAAATAATAACTACCATCAGATTTAAGGAGGTTAGTAGTACAAGTATTTTAGATATTTGGTGGGAGTACCCCCTTAAGAATTTAGTAGCTAAAATAATAAAGATATAGTGTTAATAAATGTGTCAATACTTTCTGTCTCAACCTGTATGTTGGTTCATAGACATATCCGTAGGCTGCTGGTCTCGCAATCGACAGAGGTCGGTATTCTAATTCCGGCCAGGTGCGCTGAGTGTGGCTTACACCAAATTATTTTCCACTCCTACACGAAGATGTGTATTCTTTCTTCCTTGCGCCTAGCTCATTAATGTAAATAGGCGGTTAACCCGGACGGGTGTTAAGCCACGATGTAAATAAAAAGTAATAGAAGGTAATAATTTCATATCTTGAATCCTTAAATAATATTTTTTTGTCCATTTATAAATAATATTAAAAATAATGAGAGTAGGCCTAACTCTCGTGAGACACGCAGATTGAATGACACGTCAAGGTTAGATTTGACTAGTTGTCGTTCAAGGTCATTATATTGGGCCAGACAGGAACTGCTTGTGGCGGCTTGTAGCGAGACACAACTGACTGCCTAACAGGCCACATTTAATTTGATCTGGGCTATATATTTACTCTCTGGTTCAAAACCCGAGGGAAGTATTCCTTATGAGTAATTTTAGTCGGGCAAAACGTGTTTATTCAAATGCAATTTATTAATATAAAATACAGATTGCTTAGGAAAGTACCTATATTAAAAACAAAAATTGAAAATTCACAAATAGTTTTTTGTTTAAAATAAATTTTAACAGCACGATCATTAAAGGAAAATGGAAAATCGTTTATTAAAATCCACTCTAGAACACCAGCCAAGATTCGAACACCGGTGTTACACGGAACTGGTGGTGCTATCTACGTGATCCTTTCCAGGGCAACAAGAAAAAAGTACAATGAGTGAGCCACCATCCCCTAGCACAAATAGTACAGAACTTTTTCCAAAGAGCCAACATTGCGGGAAACACTGAATTAATTAAATTTGTCAACAAAGAATAATATAAAATAGTAATGTACACATAGAGTAGAATGTGTGTAAAGATAAGTTGAGTGTATTTATTTTATCTGTAGAATTAAGATAGTAATATTATTAGCAGTATGTGGGGAAATTGGAAACAACTCCTCACCGGTGGAGGAACTAATTCCTTTTTGAGATATTAAATTATCAGACCCAGTCATTTCTGAACTCATTCTATCCCTGGTTTTTTAATATCAAACGTGTACCCACACCGAACTTGCTCTCCCCTCCCTTCCCCTCTTCTGCTCATTTCTCCCTCCCTTCCCCTCTTCTGCTCATTCCTCCCTCCCGCACCAATCCAAAGATTGCAAACGTATGATATTATAATTGTGCAATGACGAGTTAATTGATTGTTTGCTAAAATGCATGCTAGGACCTGATGTTCGTGGGTTCTAACCCAGCCGGGATCGATGGATTTTATTTGAGCGATAAAAATCTGTAGCACAGCTTCCTTCGGAGGGCAAGTAAAGCCGATAATCCCATGTCGATTGTGAAGCTTTGGGAAAATAACTTTTCAGGCAAAATATATTGACAGACGACAAGAAGTGCTCCTCCATCTTGGTGGTTTGGCGTGTTATAAACGATACCTCAAAGTAGAAATATACTGCTGAGATGCTGGAACATAACAGTTGCAATAAAGCCAGTGGGGTAAAATAGTCCTCATTTTGTATCTACGGGTTGGAACTACTTCAAGGTACTTTTGCGAAAGGAGGCCACAATTTAAATAGTGGACATGGAACAGTGGAAGTGTAAATAAATCAGGGACACTTGCACAATTAGTCAAGGAAATATATAATCTATGTGATGTAGTAGCTTTGCAGGAACTGAAGGAACAGGTACTTTTACAATTGGAAAATATACTTGTTATCTAGGCCAAGGGTTCTTAATTCTTAGGAACATCTCATCAAGGATTAAAAATGTTAAATTTATAAATGAGAGTAAGAGTAGTACATATACTTGCCGTGATTTTATCATTGTGGAAGTGAATGGTCTTGCATAAGATAAATATGATCTAAAGGAGAATTCTTTTTACAACGCTCTGCAACTACGTTTGAGCAGTCGCCACAGTATCATATAAACAGTTTGTTAGAATATTTTAATGTTAAATATGAATGAGAGGATATATACAGGCCATTAATAGTAAACCACAGCCTGCACAAAGTTAGTAATGATTATGGAATCAAGCTTTGCTACATCATCTTAAGGGGGAAGACTCACCAAATATCTAAAAAACGTGTACTACTAACCTCCTTAGATCTGATGGTAGTTATTATTTAATAGCTTTGTACATATTTCTCCTTTTAAAATAAAGGTTGGCTGTTTCAACAAAATTAATTTAATTTCTGTAGATCCAACCATTAAAAAAGATATAAATTATTGAATTTCAACTTTTTTAAATAATTTTTATGATTTTTCTTCCATGATTACGCCCAAAATACTTTTTTCAACAGTTAGATGTTTCTCTTTAAAAAAAATTGTTTCTTTCGCTATTTCCTGGGTATTTTAGAATTAAAAAATCAAAATATCTTTTTTTATTAATAATTTGAACAAGGGTATTTAAAAAAACTATATTTATTAATTAAAAATAAACTTAAGAAAATATGTAAACAATTATTATTTCACCCCCTCCATATTTTAATACCTTATACCCTGAACAGTTTTCTGAAACAGCACATCAAGAATAGTATTTTTTTAAAGTGAATATCATTGTTTTTAAATTTGAGTCTACCGGCCGGTTGCTGTGTGTCACTTGAAGCCATTTCCTCCATCGCTCAACGACTAGCTAGCTCCCCTTGCAGTTCCATGAGGGTTTGTTGCAACTGACGTCCCAAACTGGTTTTCATATATACATTCTTCAGTGAGAATAGTTTTATTAATGTTTTTGTTTGTTTTTTGCTTTAAAAATGCAATACATTTTAAGTAGTATTATTTTATATATTTAGTCCATGTGTGAATAATCTGACAAGACGTGTATTAATCACAACTTATGAATGTGTGGAATGCCAGGCCTCCACAGTGGTTCGGATCCCACGTTAAACTTTAGGTTTACCATTTCATCTCACAATCACCCTACCGTTACACATTAGCGTAAGTGCGTATAACTAGAAAGGGTAGTAATACGTGGTGCTAATAATAATAATAATAATAATAATAATAATAAACAGTGCCCATGGGGAGCAAAAAACCACCACCCTCTAAAGTGAAAAAAATAAAGCTTTGGGGTAGAAACTTGAAACAAAACTGCAAACAAATAAATGAAATATCTATTCCTCGGTAAGTGTTAGAATTTAAATTGTATCTATATTGAATATGAAACAGGTATTTAGATTATCTAACAATAAATACTTCTTCACTCCTAATCATACTTCATACTAATATTATAAAGAGGAAAGATTTGATTTTTTGTTTGTTTGTTTGTTTGTTTGAAATGAATAGGCTNTAGAAAATGGGCAAAGGGTGTATTTCACCGCAGAAACGGCTGAACAAGTGGCCCGAAATCCACGCAAAACAACTTTGCTTGCTTTCTTTGAGCTCTGTAATGAAGATGAATTCGCAAAGACACTGCTATACCACGAAGTCCCGCAATATTTCACATGGGCCAATAATAAGTTTACAAGAAGGAAGCGTGGTGAGAACGTAGTTGGCCATCCAGGAATAAAAAAAGATGCTGCTTTAGGAAGAGTCTATGGTGTTCATCCTTCTCAATCTGAGTGTTTTTATCTTAGGATGTTGCTGCATCACGTACGCGGTCCAACTTCATTCCAGCACTTGAAAACTGTGGACGGAGTTCTCAAAGAGACCTATCAAGCTGCTTGCCGTGCTAGAGGTTTGCTAGAAAACGATGACCATTGGGAAAATACTCTAAGAGAAGCATCGCTTTTGCAATGTCCAATACAACTAAGAGAGTTGTTTGTGGTCATACTTTTATTTTGTCAGCCATCGGAGCCATTCAAATTGTGGGACAGTTTCAAAGATGATTTGTGTGAAGATGTTAGACACAGAATCAGACAGGAAAATCAAGACTTCGCGTTACCATACAATGAGAATATTTATAACGAAGGTTTGATACAAATAGAAAATAGATTGTTGCAATTAAATGACAAAAGTCTAAGTGATTTTGGATTACCTTCTTCAGTTCGTACAGAAAACAATGTTGCAGATACAATGGCACATCACTACGATACAAATGATTTGACCGCTTTCGTCAATGAAAACCTACCAAAATTAGTCCCAGATCAAAAACATGCTTTTGAGACTATAGTCGACAGCGTGAATAATGACAAACGAAAAATATTTTTCTTGGATGCGCCAGGGGGAACAGGAAAGACGTTTCTTGCTAATTTGATACTTGCTAAGGTCAGAGAATCAGGGAAGATAGCAATAGCAGTTGCTTCCTCCGGAATTGCTGCAACTCTCTTGAGAGGTGGCAAAACTGCTCATTCTACTTTTAAACTTTCGCTATCTGTAAATCTTGAGCAACAATCTACATGTTCTATCCGCAAAAACGGGCCTCTAGGTAAATTACTACAAGACACCTCATTAGTTATGTGGGACGAATGCACGATGAGCCATAGAGCACATATAGAGGCCGTGAACAGAACCTTAAAAGACCTCAGGAACTCCTCTGCAGTCATGGGCGGGATTACTTTTGTATTTGCTGGAGATTTCCGACAGACTCTCCCCGTTATTAACAGAGGTACGCGAGCAGATATCATCAAAGCATGCTTGAAATCGTCTCCCTTATGGACTTCGATTGAAACATTAAAATTAAGGACGAATATGAGAGCTCATCTTCATGGAAGTGACAGTGATTTCCCACAACAACTGCTAAAACTTGGTGAAGGAATTTTCCCTGCTCCAAATTTAAGCGGATATAGTGACATTATTCTGGATGAGTATCTAGGCCAAATACTCCATGATTTGGAAAATTTAATAGATGCAGTATACCCTGATATCGAGAATTTGCACGAAAAGGACTTTCATTGGTTGTGCTCTAGGGCAATAGTATCAGTAAAGAATGATACTGTCAACGAAATAAACAATCTTATCGTTCAAAAAGTCAGCGGTCAGATAAAAAAATACAAGTCGATAGACACTGTAACTAATATTGAAGATACAGTTCATTATCCACAGGAATTTTTGAATTCCTTGAACCCTTCTGGATTACCACCACACGAACTGACGTTAAAAATTGGAATTCCAATCATGCTTTTGAGAAATTTAAGCCCTCCAAGCATGTGCAATGGGACGAGGTTGCTTATTAAGGAGTTAAAGGAAAATTTAATTGTAGCGACTATTATGACCGGTCCAGCAGCTGGTCAACTAGCTCATATACCGAGGATACCGATGATCCCAAGTGATTTGCCAATCCCATTTAAACGGCTTCAATTTCCGGTAAAAACATCTTTCGCATTAACAATTAACAAGTCCCAAGGTCAAACCTTCGAATTAGTTGGGATCGATCTGCGAAATAAATGTTTTACTCATGGTCAATTATACGTTGGCCTATCGCGGGTTGGAGCCCCTGAAAATCAATTTATTTTGCTGCCACAAAATAAAACCACATCAAATATTGTTTACAGGGAGGCTCTTACTCAATAAATTAAATGGCTTTTGTTTTGCGGTTATGACCTTTTAACAATTAGTATAAGTATAAATAAAAAAAATATTGAAAAATGACAAAAAAAAAGTGAAAAATAATATAAAAATAAATAAAAAAACAAAAAAAAACAATGTAAATACAAAAAAAAGTTTAAGAAAATATATTCACAAAAAAAATTAATATCTTAGTTTTTTGTTTTCAATTAATGTTATTTTTTTAGAAACTCACTGTAAAACATTGTGTATTTTCTTTTATTATATTATTATGCCCGTGCGAAGCCGGGATGGGCTGCTAGTAGTTTAATAATAGTAATAATAAATACATGTTTTATCATTTATAACTTTTCATTAGAAATATTAATAGTTTATTTCATGCAAAGTGGGATCTAGAACTATTAAGGTCGTAAGAAAATGTTTTCATAGATCACAACATTAATAAATATTTTAAAGATATATTTTATCGAACAATTATTTATTAGATCTGAATCATTGGGTGCGAGAGGTAAGTTTCAGGATCATGTTTGGTTTGCTCGTAGCTGGAAGTTCTGGGTTCAAATCTCAGCCACGTGGACCGAAGGCTGTTCTTCCCTAAGTCTTTATCCACGCTTCCTTCACGCAAATGCGGTTACGTTTACTATAAATATATATTTTCCTTACTTCTACTCCGTTATTATAACTAAAATTAGTATAAAACAGATGGATAGTAGCAGGGCTGGAAAAATGACAATAATTGGTTTAGTGTTCAACGTCTTAATTTGATATCATTTGAATTTTTATTGCATGGGTAAGGAACGGGTCCAACTACTAGTTTTATTTATTAGTTGTATTTAGCATGCGTTTTCAGAACCAAATGATTATATAAGCACACGATAATTTCTATGAGTGAGATCGAAAGGGCCTAACAATTTTGCCGGGAAAGGTATTTTCACAAACGTTACAGGTTTATCTTACATACTACAATCGACATGGTACTGATGGCTTTACTTTTCCTCCAAAAGAAGTTATGCGATGAATTGTTATCACTCGAAATAAATCCTTTGACCCCGGCGGGGGTTTAACCCACGAACACCGGGTCTTGAGGCGAGCACTCTACTCCAAGACCAGTGAAGTCGACAAAACTGCTAGCATTATTATATGATTGAATGCTAAAGTATAAAGATAGCGCCACAAACATAAAACCAAATATTGTTCGAGGATAGAAATAACAATCTCAACTAAAATCATCCATGGCTGCACTAGTGAGCCCGTAAACTAAGTGCAAGGCTCATTTAGTCTAGTCTACTGTCAACGGGCAGCCGGTCACTCTCGAGATATTTTTTCTGAATGTTATCCTTTTATTTATGTATGCAAGTACAGGTACATTTCACCTACATTCTACCTTCACCACCCTTACACTATTAGCGGGAGTAAATTTGTATAATCCGAACAGTTTGTAAGGCAATGAGCTAAAAACTAAAGTCGAAGAACGTCGAGCAGGACCTTATCAAGCGTGTTGTGCTCATTATTATTGTGATAACTTATATACATTTTTTTAGTCTGCATATTGTTCTTCTCATTCAAAAAAACTTTACACGGATCAACACATTGAGGCGCTTTGAGCGTAAAATCCCCACTCCTCTTTTGATCAGAAAAGATGTCAACTAAATAATGTCACTAGTATTATTGTGTTTGTTTATTTCTAAGAGATTCTTAAACATTTTATTCCTATAATCTCATTAGGTAAATACATATCTTTATGGTGATTTAAAAAAGTAAATTAAAGTTTAGGGTTAATGTTAAGGGGGGTTTAATTAGTGAATACCATTTTTTAAATAACACCTGTTTCCATAAGCTACAGTTTTTTTAAATAGTATATTGGCTTAGTGTTAATATTTATGACTAATTCTCTTTTTTTAATTTATTGTTTTGCAAACTTGTGTGCATTTTTATGTATTTGAAAATATCAATTTTGTGTTGATAACTCTAAATATNTATCACTCGAAAGAAATCCTTTGACCCCGGCGGTGTTTTAACCCACGAACACCGGGTCTTGAGGCGAGCACTTTACTCCAAGACCAGGGAAGTCGACCAAACTGCTAGCATTATTATATGATTGAATGCTAAAGTATAAAGATAGCGCCACAAACACAAAACAAAATATTGTTCGAGAATAGGAATAAAAATCTCAGCTAAAATCATTCATGGCTGCACTAGTGAGCAAGTAAACTAAATGCAAGGCTCATTTAGTCTAGCCTACTGGCAACGGGCAGCCGGTCATTCTCGAGATTTTTATCTAAATTTTATTCTTTTATTTCTATATGCAAGTACAGGTACATTTCACCTACATTCTACCTTCTACCTTCATAACCCCTACCCTATTAGCGGGAGTAAATTTGTATAGCCCGACCGGTTAGTAAGGCAATGAGATCAAAACTAAAGTCGAGGAACGTCGAGCAGGACCTTATCTAGGGTGTTGTGCTCATTATAGGAGCCAGGGAAAACTTTACTAAAATGACAAATAGCTATCTGTGCTAACTTTACACGAATCAACACATTGAGGAGCTTTGAGCGTAAAATCACCTCCTCTTTTGATTTGAAAATATGTCAAATAAATAATGTCAATAGATATATTGGGTTTGTTTATTTCTAAGAGATTCTTAAATATTTTATTTTAAAGACTATAATTTCATTAGATAAATAAATATATTTATGGTGAGCAAAGTATTTTATTTTGCCATTACATGAACGTCATTGTTCAACGCTCGATTTATTTATCTGACAATAACATAATAATTGTTCAGATAACTAGACATTCTTTTGTGACTAAATATTATATTGTGTTTACTGGGGAGGGGGCTAGAGAAGAGACTTATTTCAAATAATGGTTTAGGGTGTAATCATCTCACATGTATAATTTACTAGCAGGCTGATCCATTCGTTGTACTATATCAAACTATTCAAATTAGGACGGTCAACATCTGGCTGCTAGCATTTATATAATAATTTCTCCTTGCTAACTATGGCAATCCCAATTTAAAATTCCCGCTCAGCTTTCACTCATAAGTTTGAATTTTTAACACTTATCTGATTCTCTGGTGTGGTCCCCCTACCTTTTACCCAAATTTCAATTTTCTACCTAAGTTAAAACGTATTTCTTATTTTAATCTCCTCTCCCAAGTAATGTAGCCCAATTTTGAACTTCTTAATTTCATAAATTTTCCTCGTTAAATGAGGTGTTCCTTCTAAAGATCTTCATAATTTCAATTTTTCGTCTTATCTCGAAGGGTATTGGATTTTTCTGAACACACACCTAAACCTACTTTCTTTTTCTATATATTACTAACATGAAGTACAGCTTTGGGAGAATAGTTTAGGGTAACTAAAAAGATTAAAAAGTGTAAAAATTAAATCAAATTGATCTTTAAAGGTCATGTAATATGTTTAAAAAACCGGTTTAAGTGTATAAAAAGGGTACTAAGAGAAAGGCGACGGACAGACAAAACGACAAGGCGAAAACCATGTTTTTGGTTTCAGGGGGTCATGTTGAAAACGTTGACATTTATCGAAATCCATAGTTCGATTTTGTTTTAAATTTTTTTTGACAATCACAATACTACTGGATATAGATCGTTCCTTGTATTTATTTTGTTATTTTTAAACAGTAAATAAGGTAGTTTTTATTCAATATTTATCTGGCTTTGGCCTTGCATACAATATACCGAATCTAGTATGAATTTGCTATTTTTTCAATAGGAAATTCAGGGGATATTTCAATGTGTATAGCATTTATCTCTTTTGAAATATAAATCGTAAACCTGGGTTTAAAAGGTATCTTATGCACTCGACACATCTTTTATGCTCTTTATTTTAACAATCACATAATTAGTGTATTTAACTCTATTTATTAAACTAGTATTGAGTCTTGGGGGAGACCAACTCGCAGTTTTCCCTCTCTTAGGTGTGCCACTGACATACACACACACACACACACACACGAGTATATAATACCCAAGGAAGAACAAACAGATTCTGCATTAGTCTTTTTTTCAGTGCTATACTTCAATTTGAGGAAACACTTAAAATGTCTATGTTAATAGGCTGTCATTTATAAATTATCAGAACTATATTATATCTACTAAAATAACTGAATATTTTGTTTTTGCTTATAAACATTTTAGACATTATTTTTATTGTAATAAATTAATGGAAAACTATCACTTTATAAACATTTTCACGTAAATTAAAATGAATAGTACGACTCAATCTTACATACTTTCTTATTTAGTAACTAACCAAGAGTTGTTTTACTTCCATTGTATACTACAATTAGGAATCACATTTTCATAAATTTGCTGTCCGTAACCCACAAGCGAATGTCTGTGCGGTGCACTTTACCATTTATTTATTTTTTCAAACCTCTAAATACTTTAAAAAAGATTGATCCTGCTAATTTTAAAGTATGGTGTTGCGAGTAAAGACATGCCCACTTTAATGAGTTTTGTTTAACTATTTATATTAATTGTATGAAGCCGAAAATGACCGAACTCGATTGAGTATATACATTTATTTGGACACCCTTTGCTTATAAATTGTGGGCAGGAGGAAGATCACAACCCAAACATGTTTGTGTCCTTGTATATGTGTGCGTGTGTGTTCATATATCATAAACACATACACACAAGTACGATTCTAGAATTATTTTTTTACATTGTTTAACTCTGTAGGAATTCAAACCATTCTATTCGCAATGAATAGCTCTTAGCTCAGGCTTGAAAAAAACCCTGGGCTATTTAAATAAATAAGTTGGGCTATATTAGGTTTTATTGGGTTTGTTTTGATGTGATTAAATATATTACGACGTATGTTATCTGATTTAACCGATCATTCCAACATATTAATTAGTGCCTAGACTGTTTCTTTAATGCATCCATATTATTTACTTTTACATATTTATCTTTATTGCTAACTTATATGGTTGATCTAAAATTTATTTAACTTTATTATAAAACTACTTTTTAAATTACACTTTTACATACCGTTATTTTATACTTGTAGATAATAGAAACCCCCAAAAACTACATTACTCAATCATTTAGGTAAATCTTATATTGTTATATTTCATTTCAACATTAGTTAATCACTAACTTCCAATACTTAATAATATTTTTACAGGTAAGACACTTTACAAAGATTTTTTTATTAATAAATAAAGAAGTGTTTAGTTTGTCATTGGTTTTATTTATAGCTTTCCCTAACGCTAAAGGACTGGACTTTGTAAATACTATGGCAATTAAACACATGGAAATGTATTAAACTTTTTCACAATTGTTTTGTAAAGGGTTGTAAAATTTTACTTAATATAATTTATATTAAGTAAAATTTTACTTAATATAATTTATATTGTCTTTAGGTTTAATATACTATAATTTTGATCATAAGAAGGGTAAATGACTGTCACAAACGTTAGTAAATCTACATTGATTTATTCATAATTCAAGTAATGAGATTTACATCTTTAACTTTCGATACATATTATAAATAGGCATACCTTTAAATAATAATTAATTAAAATACCATCAACTTTGACCGCCTTTAGGCCTACACCTTAATTAGTAATATAAATCTAATATACTATTATTGATGATTAATAATAAACTATATTATACAAGTGTACAAACTATGTTGAATGAGAACTTCTACAGCTATGTATCATTTTGAAATATAAACCCAGCCTTCCAAACATGAGTCGAGAAAAAAAGGAGAAACCAACCCTCTCCTTTCTTGGTCTCAGGCGACGAAATGTCTAGCTGTACACAAGTTGAATTAACAGAGGGGGAAATGGAATTTAAGTTCTCTACAAGCACGAAGCGTAGCGGATTTGAAACAAAATAGAGTGTATGAGGGCTCTCCCTTAAAGTACCATGTTCCAACATAAGATAATACATAAATATAACTGGACTTCTTTGGATAGTAATTATAATATCAATAGAATCATTATATTGACCATGTGTTTGTGGGTATGTAAAGGCACATTTACATCACCAATATTCATTCTTATAGAGGAGTAAATTGTAATTGGGATTATTACTTGTTGAAAGTCCCTACTTAAGGTTAAAAAAGGCTCTTTTTTGCTAAAAAAAAAGCATATTGAAAAATTAAGTGCATAAAATATGAAATTTACAGCAATTAAATTAGATGTTCATGTCAAGGTAGCAACTGGGTTTAATCTGTCACAACCATTATACGAAAACAGAGAAATGGATGTGGGTACAACTAAAGATTGTGACTGTATCCGTGAGTGCATCATAGAGGGAAGAAAAGGAGGAAAGTTTGTTTGATGAAGAGTGCTCATAGGTCTCTCTCCTCTACTGTTATAACTTGTGGGTAGTAAGGGAATATACGTTTGAAACACACATTGGTCTCAAAGAAGGATATGTATTATCTCTTCTATTATAACTTTGCACTTGTAAATACAGTTAGGGCCCTGCAAGAGAACACGGGAAACTGACATTAGTTATGTGAATCAATTGTTTACCTTTTCAGATATATGTATCTTACTACCTTTCCAGGCTATTCACATAAACAGTAACTACTCAAATGAGATAAGGACGAGCAAGCAAACATTGTATAGGTAATCTACTAACATGTATGTGGAAAGTAAGTCCGAAACAAATGAGGAAAAACCACCCTTATTAGACCCGAGCCCTGGATTTCTCGTATTTTGAAGGCCAGTCTAACACGAGTGATGACTTACACCAGGGATGGGCAAACTACGGCCCGCCGCGCCGTTGCGAACAATCTGGTTTGTGGCATAAATAAATTTAAGGTTTTGCGTTGTGTAATAGGATTTTATTAAACAATACAATCGAGTTTTTTCTTCTAAATAGTACAAAAATCAACATTTATAAACTTGGTAAATCATCCCCAAAAATAAATGGCAATGTTTGCATCCTCATATTCATGCGAACAAGTGTTTCCAATCTTAAGAAAAGTGATCTTAAAAACTTAGTTAGTGATGATCATCTGTATTCTTTCTTTAGAATCACCTCACAGTTTCACTCGTCTCACACCCTGTTATATAAATCTTCTGAATGGACTTGTACTATACTGAGCCACTGAGGTATTTATGAATTCTATACTTTATATTATATTCATTGTCGCGACCCTCCCCCTGTGAGCTCGTTCTGTCAGGATAGCTAGCTGGGTGGGGGTCGGGGTGCAGAGGGGGGATAAGGTTGCAAGGAAGATAGTTGTGTGGGTTCGAAATAATATGCAGGTTTGTGTATTTTGGGTTAATAGTAGGTACTAAATGATGATAGAAAATAGAATGTGATGTTGGTCGTAAGATAAAGAATAAGAAGAACTGGCTTAGTACTTACACCGACCAAGTTGACCTTTACTACGAGGTGCCTCTACAGAACTCGATCCAGGGACTCTGGGTTCTGATGATGCCCTTCAAGTACCAGTACTATCACTGACCCCACTATGTCGTCTGTACCGATAAGGTGTCGGGCAACGTGACCGCCCACGAGATAGGTGGAATTGTGACCATCCTTGTTGCCAAGGAGTCAAGGTCTTTTAAACCACGATATGGGCTCTTTCATGCTCGCTAGTTTAAACATTGTTATGAATTGTCAGTGCTCTACTGCAACATCTCAAATGTGTTACTTCAAGCATACTAAGGCGGCATTTATAGCATATGCGTCTAATCGAGTCACCTAAGTGTATATATATCTTTCTACAACTTACATAACAGTCATTACAAATATTTAAACATGGTTTTGTGGTTATGACACTATCATATTTAAAAAAAAATCAATTTTGAATTAAAATAAATAAATAAAAGTTTTTCCCAGCAAACATTTTCATTTTTTCATTTGGCCCTCTTGTAAGTAAGTTTGCATATTCCTACCATAGACCACTTCACCACTGAAGTGGATCAGATTATGTAGATTTTCTGGGTGACAATCAGGCAATAGTTCAAAACAGCAAATAAATAGGTTTCAATATAAATATGAATACAACCAAGTACATCACTGTGTGTTGTAATCATGTGTCTAAAAGGAATGGTTGAATAGAGCTTATCACCATGTGGTTTGAAGAAGTTGACAAATTCAAATACTTGGGAAACTGTGCCTACGCTCTATGGATATGAATGAAATTCAAGAGTAGCTTAAAAACAGAATTCTTGCAGGCAATGATTGCTATTATTCACTTTTTAAACTGTTTCTATCTCGTTTTCTCTCTTGAAATAATAAATTGAGAATACACAACTATAATATTTTACTCGTTCTTTACCGATATGTGTACTGTGTACCAAGATAACAAAATACTAAGAAATATATTTAGACCTAAAAGTGGTGAACAGACGTGAGAATGGAGAAATCACATAATTAAAATTTTTTGTGGTTTTTACCAATGTTTTGATGAAAGAATAATATTAATATAGATTCAATACAATTTGGGGATTGGATGGAGGTGTCTCAGGATAAGGTTAAACTTAAGAGCCATGAACTTTCGAGCTTCTTAAGTTCAGAGAGTTAGATATTTATGAAAGATTTTATAATAACTTTTTTATATCAAAATATAATAAAATATTGTATATAGAATAACAATTTATGATCAAAATTAGATGCAATCAGTTTGCTATTATGTTAGAAGAGCCTGTATATAGGTCTGCAGTTCTGTAGGTACAGTAAAAATTAAACTGGCTACATCTAGCCAAGACTCAAATCTTCATCAGCAACCCAATCTATTTGAGCTTTACCCAATATTACCATTGGTGGGGGTAATTTGGTAAAGAAAATAGATAACTTTTAAACCTCAATTCGACCGACCCCTTAGCTCACTTGGTAGTGTAGCGTGTCTGCCTATTCAACTAATGGTTCTGGGTTAGATTTCTGGCATGGCCCAAAAATGTATTATTATTTCACAATTTATATTATATTAATGATAATTGATGGCGTTGTGTCAGTTCTAGAATTAATTTAATTCATAGTCCATGTACTGGTAGTCAATCGGATTCAAACACACCAAATTGAATCAAATAGTGAGTGAATAAACCAAAATAACTATAGTTATTTAAAAAATAAATATTTTGTATATTTTTCATTGCAGCCCTCAAATGTTGTAATAACAACTGAACATAAGTTTATATGTTAGATAAGACTTAATTAACATAAACTCACAGTATGAACATAAATACAGTCCAATTTTCATATGAAGGACCTTCTATAAAATACAAACACATTTTTTGTGGCTAAAATGGAAACATTTAATTATTCATAGAAATTGACAAACTCTATCAAAAGGTGACAACTGCTGATCACATAACTTGACGTTTGAATATGTCCAACTAGCTTTCAATTGAAATGATTAAAATGAAAATTGGACTGTAGATAGGCTCCAATCCTATTGATCACATGACAGGCAGAATCTTAGCTAACTGCACTGGGTTAGTCATCTCTCCACAATAATGCAGAATAAGTTGTTAAAACCCTTACAGATATACATGTGTTGGTTATCAACAGGTTGAACAGCGTGACGTGCCAGGTATTGACTCAGCGTACCTTGCGATGGACACAGAGGAGGGCGTGGAGGTTGTGTGGAACGAAGTACAGTTTTCCGAGAGAAAGAATTTTAAGGCTCAGGAAGAGAAGATTCAGCAAGTTTTTGAGAACCTCACGCAACTAGAGCATCCTAACATTGTCAAATTCCACCGGTACTGGACAGACACACACAACGACAAACCACGGGTAAGATACATGATCAAGTTTCCTTGATATTGCACACACAGGCCGGTTTGATATGATATGAAAAAATGCGGTATTGGTTTGATAAAAACTAAATAGAAAAGTGTAACAAAGTTTAAACTATTAATTTATTTCTAATTTTTTATATTTTGTAAAGAGTAGTTGCTTTGTCTTAAATGATACAAATCCAAGAGTATGGTGGCCAGTTTGTGAAATTTATTGTATCCTTATGGTAGATCATCCGTAACGGCTAAGTTCATACCTGTAACTAAGTATCTAAAGAAACCAACCTCAGCGATCATAGTTCAAAACTATGTGATGCTGAAACGTTTGGTTTATATTTTGTGTTTGTTTTAAGGTCACCATGTTTTTAAAATTATTATTCTTACTACTATGATTAATAATGGTTTGGGACGAGGAAGGTAGCTTTAGAGGAAACACCCTTAGCACACACAGTCGGGATTCAAACCTTGACCTTCCCTTCACTGACATTCCACTGTCATTGGGTATTTAGTGCTGCTATACATTAAGCCAAGTTACTATAGTACGACTATGTGTTTTAAACTACTATTCTTCTAATCATATCCAAGCATTGCACAAATATATACAAGATATTCAAAAGCAGTAAGGGCTAGTGTGGTTTGGCTCTAATCTCAGACACAGACAGGTACACTTGTGCTTTTCATAGTTGTTCATCACTTTCTCTTAATTTAACTAACTTACACCTTCTTTCCATACATTTAGTTTATCTAACACCAAACAATAATAATAAAAGTATTATTACAGTATAACTATTTCCCAAGTCAATACTTATTTACAAACATATACGATGATTTATTTTTTCATTAGAATAAAATTTGGCAAATGATTGAAAGTTATGAACTAAAGAACATGTACCCCAAAGAACGAGACATAAAGTATCAGTATGGATCCGACTCCAGTACTCTAATGGCTAGATGCAGTCTTTTTATTAGGATTAATCCACAAAATATCTACATATAAAAATATGTAGCAAAATCACTTAAAATGTGTAGTCTTACATATACATACATACATATGTAATGAAATTTGCAGCCATAAAATTAAATTTCTGAAGGCAGTAATAAATGTTTTAAGATACATACCTACATTTAGTTTTTTAACCAGTTTTATTGCATTTAATTATTTTGGACTCCCTGAATCAAAATGTTAAAACTTCATGTTGAGCATGATGGCATCCCTTTATCAGCTGTTAGCCTTCACAGTTCACAACAGCAGGACACTGTGCCGGCCACAGCTGAGGGCATGATGGGGGTTTGAAAGGCTAGGTATTTGGATGTCCTATTGGACCCTTTCTCCACATCTTTACCACTGCAAATAAACTGTATGAAATACATCATTCAAGGACAGGGAGGCTGAGCTGATTAACTTCAACTAAACCCCCAAAATAGACAGTCTAATTCACACTCTTAAAGCTTTCAATAACATTTGGGGTAATTACTCTTAATTTAAACTCATGGTAAGGTCACTTTCAAGGGTAAATTTATGGTTTGGTGTATGGATGCTGTGTTTGTCCTAGAGTTAAGTTTGTATAGTAATTGTGAATTAGAACTGGTTCTACTACCAATAGTTTTAAGTAATTTACTATGATAACTTGGACATTGCAATCATAACTCATCATTTAATATTGCCAAGTCACTACATAGTTTTGAATTTTCTATTTATTCTACTCCACTCATCAGCACCATAAACTTATTACAAAATCAGGGCTGTTTTTCTTTTAAGGTGATCTTCATCACAGAGTACATGTCGTCTGGCTCTCTTAAACAATTCCTTAAACGCACAAAGAGAAACGTAAAGAAACTTCCCCTGCAGGCGTGGAAGAGGTGGTGTACTCAGATTCTCTCGGCTCTAAGGTAGGTTCTCGCTCCTTCCAACATTACATTTAAAACTAGTATAAATCAAGAAAAGCATACAATGGCAAACATTGATAAAAATATATGCAAATGCTTTTCATGATTTGAAGTTAAAATAAAATAATATTTGCAGCTTACTGTCAGGTAGGTTTTTATGTAAATCTGTCTAATCATAAGATATTACTAATACTGCTATAACATGCTATTAATCTAACATGCCTTATCTTTTCTTTTTTTTTACCAAGGAGGATTGAGTGTGAGACGTGTGTAGTGAGAGTGGTATAAGTAAGTACATGCACACCTTCCTCCCTACCTCCTGTCCAGATAGTCCCCAAACCTCAATCAGCGAGCATGCTAGGCACTGTGCTAGGGTTAGGTAGTTTGATTTCCGCTACACACACATCTGCTCATTCCTCAACAAGTTTCAGCTGTGTTTTGGGTACGACGCAGATGATGACGATGGCTGTGCTGGCTCATGGAAGATGTACCTCCCGGCGTTCTGGCGGCACTGTGTGCCGCAGTGCAAAGCTTCCATCCTTGTTGATGGGGTAAACGCTGATGTTTTTCTTTCCAGTTACTTGCATTCCTGTTCACCACCTATCATCCACGGGAACCTCACCTGTGATACCATATTTATTCAGCACAATGGCCTCGTGAAAATAGGATCAGGTAAAGTGAACCATCAAGACTTATTTTATGTCTCTCTTAGTTGGTAAGGCTTGGTAGTAGGTAAAAGGGCTATTTCGTCGGTAGGATGTTTGTGTCAAACCGACCATGCATGTCTTCTCCTCTCATCCCCAGAAATCCTTCTGCCGGGTTCCATTGCATGCCTTGACACAAAAGCACCGCCCGCGCGTGTTAACCACGAGGTAGCGTCACACCCGCCGATAGTGTGAGTCCGCAAATAAGAGTGGAGGGAGGGGGGAATCGGGTTGAGGCCGCTTGCAGATTATTATCTGTCTTGTTCCGAGCGAGGTATTTGTGTCGGGAGCAATGGTCTGGTGAGTGATAAACTCGCTGTGGACTTGCTCTGGGGGCCATGCATGGTGTCGCCAAGCTAGGGCTGTCACTAATAACATCTTTGTTTGCTCTCTTTCTCTACACAGTGGCGCCTGATGCCATACATCACCACGTCAAGACTTGCCGGGACAACATGAAGAACATGCACTTCATTGCTCCGGAGTATGCAGGTATAACTTACAAACTAACTTACTTCAAGGATAGGCACAAGGCACACTACTTATCAGTCTCTGAATGAAATCAATAATATGATGTAAGAAAGTTTGTAAATATAGGCTCTTAATAATATGTAAAATGTTCCCAATTCTAAACTGATTGTGATATATCAACATGACTACCATATCTTACATTAACTTGACATGTAGGGCTAAGTGGACTTTGTTTGGTTTTAGTTTCAAAATATGTTTTTAAGAATATAATGAGGCATTAGTAATGTAATTAATTAAATTAGTAGCTTATACATATGTATAATATATATAGTTGATGCTGGTCATATTAAATAGTTGTGTTTTTTCAGTAACAAACTTGGCATAAAAGGTTGTAGTACTACTCTACTAATCATCATCATCAACCATTAAGTTACTACTTTATTATTATTATTATTATTATTATTATTATTATTATTATTATTATTAATGTTGCATCAGGAGTACATATTTCTTCACTAAGCATGGTCCAGATAAGCGCAATGTACTTGTTTTGTCAGTTGGTACCTCACCATAAATGTCAGACATACATGTAATAGTTTGAACAAACAATGTATACATTTCATTCCTTTAAGTCTATTCTTACAGCATAACAATATTTCAATACTTATGTTTCTTAAATCTATTACATTACATTTAATATTCAAAAACCATGCGATGTAGAAGAAAAGTGCCCTTAAGTGTAAGGAAGTGTTGTACAGGGCATACTTTATACCCATTGTCACATATGCAGCAGAAACATGGACATTGAATGTAAGAAAGGCTAGTAAAGTGGAGGCCATGTTAGCTGTCACGAGGAAAAACAGAATTAAGTTATCTGGGAAAGAGGTGGGAGTACAAGGAGTACATGACATGGTCGAGAAATGGGAGGAACAGATAACATAAACTGTTCAAGTGAGAGGAAAAGGATGGTGGAAGGATGTAGGAAAATGGAGTCATTTTACCAAACTGACCTGCCACAGGCTGGAAAATGTTGATGATGATGGAAACTATCACAAACCTACTTCGGTAGCCGCATGGTCTAAGGCACACTTCTCCTGTTAGACTAGACTGCCTATGACAGGGAGATAAAGGTTTGAATCCTGGTTGGGTGTACTTAGGGTAGTTTTTCAATCCCCTATTCATGCAAATATGGGTAAACTCTCCAAATGTAACCTTCCCCAACCCTAACCCATTAGCATGATTAGTAAATATGTGTACAACCCGAATGGATAGTAAGATGCTGTGCTAAAATAACTATCTTGAAACAAGCAGAGAAATAGTTACTATAAAATATATGATGCTCATTTAAACAATTTTTGTGTTCATCGTTTTGAAATAGTTAATAAGCTCATCTAATGCCTTGTAAATAATATACTACACAATATTCTAACCACTATTAAATATAACCTTAAACTTTTTTTAAAAAAGTGTCTCATTTATTTCCTTTAAAATCATTTTAAATGTAGTCATAATAGGCAGTCTTGAGGTTGAAGAGACACAAAGTGCACATATTATGCGCACCTTTAGAAAGTTTATTATATTTTAAAATTAGCTAATTCAAGTCTCTCAAAGTATAACTCATGCAATTTTTTGAAAAAGCGCAACACTTTAACAAACTAAAGAGCACTTCAAAATGGTTTGGATTTTATTCTTGTAAAGGCTATAAAAAATTTATTAATGTTACCAAGTATAAGTCTCTAAACAAGTTTTAAATCCAAGTATTTGTAAATGTTGCATAACACTCTTCTGCCCCACTGGGGATCATATTGTTTTAGGCATCAGTCTCCCAATATACTGGATTGCTGGTTACAAGATCGTCTCGGTTCCCATCCCATCAGGGTGTACTGAGCATCTACTTTCTTACTCTACACAAATGCTGGGACATTTTCTCACTCCTACCCATAGCTCAGGGGAAGGATTAATAAAGACAGTTTTTCCATCATTCAAAACATTTAACTACTCTGACTAACCAATTTGTTTATTTTCTCCATGAATATTTTGTTAAAATTGTAAAGTAATCAAAGAAATTGTAACTCATAAGATAAATTATATTTTCACACATTCTACAGAAGATTCAAGGAATATTAGGCAGCTAAGCCTACACCATTAGCACAGTTAAATGGGGGTAGCCCTGATAAGTATTACAATATTATTATTATATGTTCTGTCTTATGACAGGTCCATTCCTTTTTTTCATTGGACTTGACATTCAATGCCTCTGCCTCCGCCTTCACCTCCCAGAATTTTCTTCTTTCCTTCGAGTCATCCAATATTTGAATCCTCGTTCCTAACCTCTTTCCCTCAACCTCTCCTTCTATTATTTCATGCCGAAGACAGTTCCCCCCAAGGATTTGTATGATCCAGTTTACTTTGTGGCAAAGATTCACATCCAAAATGGTTTTCTTCTCGTTGTTTCTTCTTAGGACCTATTCATTTGTCTGTCCACCTGATTGATCTTATCAAGTTTTCTCCAGCACCATATTTCAAAGCTCTCCAAGTATTTATTTTCCATATTCCTAATCACTTTTGAATTCTCAACATTGATCTCCATGCTGTATCTTCTGCTTATCTTCAACAGCTGATCCATCATTGATTGCAACTCTTCTTTATTTTTGGCGACCAATACTAAACTATCTGCTTATTTTATTGTGTAGAGAACTCATTCTCTTATCCCTAAATTGCCATATCCCTTTAGGGCTTCATTACCAACCACTCGCCATATAAGTTGAACAGACTCCTTGACAAACAGCATCCCTAATATACTCTGATGCCTATATATACGCTTTTGGTGTCTCCATCCTTCAGATTCACATTCATTGGCTATCCCAGGTACAGATTTGCAATCATCCTTCTGTCCCTCCAGTTGATGCCGATCTTCTTTAGTATTTCCATCAGTCTCTTCCACTTGACTCTTTAAAATGCTTTTGCCAGTCAATGAAATCAATGTAGTCTTCTTCCTTGACTTCCAGCACTTTCTCTGAAATTACTCACTATCCCGATAGCATTTCTGGCTCTCTTTCCTTTACTGAATCCAAATTGGTCTTCTTCTATCCCATTTTATATTTTATGTTCCAATCGTCTGTTGAGTATTGTTCCTACTATCCTCCCCATGTGAGAGTTGAGGCTGATAGTCCTGTAGTCACTCGATTTCTTGGCTTGTTTCTTCTTCTTTAGAGCCGCCATGGTTACATATAGAAATTTCTTGGGCAATTCTCCTGTTTCATTGATCCTATTTATAAGTTCTGTCAGAGCCATTAACCCGTTGTTTTCCATTTCCTTCAGAAGGTCAGCAACTGGTATGTCATAATCTCCAGCAGATTTACTTCTACGCATGTTCTTTATAGCTCTCTCCACTTCACATTTTAAAATGTTCTCCTTCATAGTCTTCTACCTTGTCTTTTGCTTCATTCTCCAGGCTCCCTGATCAATTTTCCCTGTTGTACATTAATCTATATATATTTCCCAAATTGTAAGAAGCTCTTTATGATCCTTCACCATCTCTCACCTTTGGGTTTTTCTATTCCTATTGTTCGCACACATTTAATTTCTTAAACATCAATCTATCGCTATGACACATCATTTTTCATCACTATTGTCACTACTCTTTCCACATGAATAGAACATTGTATAGTTTCCAGATATAATTTAATAATAATATTATTATTATAGTGATGTTGGCTGATATATTTATACATCACCTGAAATCAAACATCCTCTGCCCTGATAAGTCGGTAAAAAAAATTATAATAAATATACAAAATACGGTTAGTTGGAAGTATCATTGTCCTGTCAAATATTGTCAGCATTATTATATTTTTTGCAATTTATCCATAGTTTAGAGACACTATAAATTTTAATCATGCCTAAACATTGGTAGATATATATGTGGTTTTACGGTTCATGGTTCATTTCTGTGGAGGTCACCGTATTTGAAATATTATTTCTCATGTTGTGGGTACTGGCCTATCGTTCTTTTTAAATGTTCATGCGGGGATAATTTTTTATAAGTTTATAATCTAAATCACTTGAGGTTAATTTAATTAAGTATTTATTTGGCATTTGCTCTACTAGACAGGTTGAATATGCTAGCCGATATCACACATGTTGCTATTTCACTTCTTAGAGAACTGTAATGATTAAAATGTGATTAATAAAAAAAATATGTTTTGTCTCGATGAACGCAGGTTCTAACTGCTCAGTGACTATTTCGCAAGTGTCCTAACCACCATTTTCCATCAGGGCTGTTGACAAAGATTTTGTTTCTATAATGTTCGAAACGCGTAATGCAATCATCCCAGTCCCTCTCTTCTTGTCCTTGGAGAATGATTCTGCCTGGGGGCTGATAGAAAAAGAGAGAAGAATGTTGTACCATGTAAATATGCACTGCGAAATATAGTATGTATTAAATACATTTTAATACTATTACATTGAAAACTAGATCTGATTATCTCTATTAATTGATCAAAAGAAATCTGTAAAATATAATCGTTATAACACTTTTTTATTTGGGTTATTTAATTTGCACTATCTAAACCATATACTTATATCAATCAACACACTACTTATAAAATAACTTAAACCTAGAATAGATACAAAATCCAGCTTCCCAACTGTTAATTAATAATAATAATAATAATAATAATAATAATAATAATAATAATAATAATAATAATAATAATAATAATAATAATAATACCACTACCACTACCACTAATTAGTACCGTGTCTTACTATCTATTTGGATTATAGACTTAAGTACTAATTACGCTAATGGATTAGTAATTGAGAATGTTGAATATAGAGGAAGTGAACCCACACCTGCATGGAGGGAGAGTGGAAAGCCATTTAGGAAAAATCACCCACAGTTCACCCTAGTGAGATTTGAACTTCGACTTCCCCGTCCTCGGCTGTCTAGCTCAACACGAAACTAGCACGTTAACTAACTACACCCCCAAGTCACGTCCCGACTGTTAATTAATCACTGAGACAGGAAACTCACATTTGACCAGTAATACATTTTTTCCCATGCCAGGAACAAATTCGGGCCCCTCAGCTCAGTAAGCAGACACACTACCAACTGAGCTAACATATGGTTAAATTTCAAAATATTCTATATAAGTTTCCCTAGTTATTTTTGTTGTCTTGTGTTAAATAACACCAGGCCAACTTTTGATAAGGTTGTCTTATATAAAATGTCTGCATTTCTTGCAACAGCTTCCTTATCTAATATGTCAAAATATTGTTATCTGTAGTTAGTGACCGATAAATTGAATCTGTGAAGGACATCCAAGATAATACGAGACAGCATCTCAGACTTGATATTCGTTGTCATTCCTTCTATTTTGAGATACTCCATGACAGTTTTAAAGCAGGTGAAAACTTGTTCCTAGACAGAATTATCAGAGGTCTCACTCACGATGATAGCTTAGTGTTTTACATCAGTGATTCGAGAAGTCAAAATTATGTGTCATGTGATGGCTAGTAATAATCTCAAAAATCTCACTGCAAGTTTCATCTGAACACTATTTAAACGAGTCCCAATACTGTGGTATATGTAAAAAGCCATTATTTAATCATGAAAATGTTGGCTATTTCTAGATTGCACCTGTAAGTTCTCGTGTGCAGACACTCAGCGCTCCTGCTGGTGATTTCTTCCACTTTTCTGGGCGGGATATTTTAAAATTATCTTTTCATCTTCAATTGGTTTTGGTTTTGTTTTATTGAACCAATATTTTTATTATAAGTATTGTGATTTTCAAAAAACTCAAACTCAAGGTTTTAATGAATTTCAACATTTCATGACCCCCCAAATTCGAAAAAGTGGTTTTGCTTTTCCGTCTAGGTCTGTCTGTACCTCAGAATAGAGCCTAAACTATTTTACCAATTGGGCTAAAACATGGTATCTAGGGTTTTCATAAGGTTGTCCTGTGGTGTTTTTGGAATTAGATATCTAACCCTAAAATTAAGGGTAGTTTACTGAAGGGTGAAAAGAGAAAAAATTGATTTTATCAAAATCCGCTTTAACGATTTTGATTAAATTTCATTTCTAAGCATTGATATATATTATAAATAAAATGGCTACTCCAATTTTTTGTCAAAATGACTTAAAGGGTTCTGGTCTGATATGTAAATTCTAATTTTTTTATCATATCACCATTAACTCTTCTAGACATGAAATTACTCATCATTGCAAATATGTAGGTCTATTTATAATAATAAATACATTTTGAAACATATTTTTATAAAGCCAATACTTTTCAAGCTATATGCAAATATATATATAAACTTTTCAAGCACCACTAAATGTAAAGTATTGCGACCGTAAAAAAATCTAATCTGAGATGTTGGTGGATGTCAACGTTTCATGACCCCTGAATCCTAAAAAGTGATTTTTACAATACCATCTGTCTGTGTGTGTGTGTTTAACCCTAAACATAATAGTAGTTTAATAAAGATCGAAAAGAGAAAAAAAATTGATTTTCTCAAAATCAGCTCAACAATTTTGATTAAAATTTGTATCTAGGCGTTGATTAATATTATAAATAAAATGGCTATTTTCATTTTCCCATGAAATTTACTTTTAGGGTACTTTACAGAAGTGGAAATTTCTGTATCTCCACAATTATTTGAGATACAAAATAGCTTATTATTGCAAAATTGTATTATTATCAAAAATAAATTTTTATTTGAAATATATCTTTATAAAACCAATAGTTTCCAAGATATTAGCAAATAATATATTATTACAATGTTGTGATATTTAGTTGTACAGAGATATTACTTAAGTCTTAACGCAATAATTCTCTAATACCATAGAGTAAGTAAATAAGTAAGTCTCTTAAAAAGTTGAAACATTCCTTTTCCTTTAACCTCTTAGGGGAAATGTTTGTACAGCAATGATCTATATAATTTTAGACTCATTAGTCAATATTTATCTTTTATATTGGTCTAAATTTATAAATGAGGAATTAAATAGCAATGCGATTAGCATAATACATGCAACCCTTAGTAAAATGTTGAAAATATCTTGGGTTTGTTAGTGTATATTATTTTCTTTCACATATATTACGAGTTTTGAGTAAATATCCCCATTTTTAAACAATGGAGTGATAAAGTCCGTGCAGAATTCCGTACCATCTATTTTTATGGAAAAGGGGTGGGGGGGGTCCTCCCTAGAAATATGTTTTGGGCAATGGGCTGGGTCTCCTTAGAGTTGGCGCCTATGCTCACACCTGACAATTTTATTAAAAATAAATTTCATTCTTAAATACTACTAGGTCTGGTAAACCTTGAAAACATGTAATTTTTTGTTAAGAAAATAGTAGCAACCCTGAAATTAACATCTTGCCAAACCTATTTTTACTCTTTTATTTCTCTATCTACTTGCTCTAAACACAGACCAGTCACACCTGTAATAATAAGGCTGGCCAGAGACTATGGCAAGATTCTCCTGAATCGGCCGTTTTAGCAGTAAGCCATCATTGATGAGTCTAACTGAATACTTCAGGTAACTGCTTTAGCACATAACATTAATAAGAGTTGTTAGAAAGTGGCACAGCTACCGTCAAAGAGTTAATCTAGAAGGTTACAAAATATACATTTAGACTGCTATTTATTAAAGGCACATATATATAACATTTCCTTTTAATTTGTTATTATGAAATATTAAAATGGTAACAAATTACATTGTTTGTTACCTGGTGTGTTGCAGTATCGGTAACCCCAGCCATCGATGTGTATTCTTTCGGCATGTGCGCCCTAGAGATGGCTGCCCTGGAGATCCAAGGAAACGGGGACTCTGGTACCCTGGTGACAGAGGAAGATGTGCAGCGCACTATTGACTCTTTGGATGACGAGAGCCAAAAGGACTTTGTGCGCAGGTGCTTGGCCCGGGAGCCAGGAGACCGTCCCAATGCTCGGGAACTGTTGTTCCATCCTCTGCTCTTTGAAGTGCACCCCCTCAAGCTTCTAGCTGCACATGCCCTCGTGTACTCCACAGGTACAGTAGCTACAGTTCATTAAACTTGGCCTCGACTCAGGCGGATGGGTTTGGCTCCCTGAGCATGTGTGTTTGGAGTCTTCTTTTGTACAAAGGGAAGCAGCCTCCAAAAGCTACCTTCTCAATATTGTTAGCTTTGTTATGCTATATCCTATATATTTTTTTTAATGAACATATCATACAGATAGAAAAGCTACTAGACATACATTGACATATTCAAACATTGTCAAGTCATATGATCTACAGATGTTTATTATCAAGGCCTATAAAATAGCACTAATAGTAATAATATAGCTGATGTGGACTGTACAACGTCTGATGGATTAAATAGTCAAGTTATTGCAGATTTTAATTCTGGTTATTATAGCCACAGCTAAATATCATACTCTTTAAATTGGTAAATGACACCTGGGTATGAGAATCGAACCTGGGACCTTTGACTTAGTACGCCAATGCTCTTACGACTGAGATATACAGGAGTTGTCTCATACCCAGGATCCTGATTCATTCAACTGTTAAGACAGAGTCTGTGATTGACATGTAAAAATTGTCAGCTGCACATGAGTTATTAATTGATATTGCGAGCAACAGATAATGCAGCCATCTCGATTTGGGAGGACTATTTCTATGCTCTTAATTGATTACTCAAAAGTAGCTGGTGATTTCTGCACGTCCATCACAGACTTTGCCTTAAAATTTCAATGGAGAATGACCCTGGGCATGAGACGACTCCTGGATAACTTAGTGGTAAGAGCATTGGCGTACTAAGCCAAAGGTCCTGGATTTGATTATCGTGTAAACTTGTCATGTTTCAATTTAAGGAACAAGTAAAAAGTAGGTTGATATTCTCTAAATCTGCTCCAGATGTCCATAAGTAATAAAATGAAGGTCTAGTTAGGTCACTACTAGAGATACTGGCACTATAGCTTACACAACTGGAAAAAATACTAGAATATTAGTTAGTTTGAGATATTACCTGACCGCTTAAAATACTAGGTGTTTGTATTGAAGGAAAGGCAAAGTGAAGAACTAAGTGTGGTGATTCAAACATTTGAGTGTGTAAATTTAGCTATCAAGTTGAAATAGTCTTAAATTATTTCATAGTAGATAATTTAATGACAAATGAAATGTCATTCCTTTGTAATACCTCACTAAGTGGTCCATAAAAATGGAAATTATATAGTGGCAGCCCTAAGACATACATACTATAGCCATTTCTAATAGGCAGGGCCTCATCAGACGGCGAGACCCACTTTCATGGTCACTATATTTTATATTTGTGTAAATCCTTGGTGTGTGTTTGCAGCAAATATCTCTGAGACTATAACGGACGAGGTGGTACAGCGACTGTTTGGTCCCGACGTGGTGGTGGCAGAGGTGGTCCATGCTGACAGACCAGGGGTGCAAATGAGGATGGGTGACGTCCCTGTTGCCGAGAAGCTAGAGAAGTTTGTTGAGGATGTCAAGTATGTACAAACTCTATGATAATAGATTTATTGAGCTTAAAATTATTCCCGGCTATGAGACAGCATTGAATTTTAGTACCCCTCTGGGACCTCCACACTAATGTGGTGGTAAAATGAGTTTGGAGGAAATGCAACCACATTTGTATGAAGAAAATGGGAATCCATTTTGGTAACCCCAGTCTAAATTTTAATCCTATTCTCTCCTTCACCAGCAAACCAGACTAGACAAGCTTGATATTTATTTGTCATACCCACCTGTAGAAATGAAAAATTTTCCGGGAAATTTTTCTGCAGTGGTGGCTTCTGGTTTAGGGGTTAAATTGTAGAGGTGACACTTTGAGCCTATTATACTTCCAAATATAGTGTGTAAGAGACAAGTGGGTTATAAAAAGTGAGGATGGGTAGATAGGAAGCACACAGGATAGAGGGGGAAGGAGAGATAAATTGTCACCCAAGTATGCAAGTATTCTATGTCCAATTTTCCACCTTTGTGTAAAAGAGCATTGAAGTTTGACCTTGTGTGTATCTTCTTATCTAATTATATAGTAGTCTCACTTTTACCGCAGGTAAATCATGTGCATTCTAAATAAACGTAAACACCAAATATCTCCAATTTAACAATTTTGGTTATAGAACATTTGCATTCTCAGGTGACAAAATGTCGGGCCAACCTTAAAATTGTTTTAATTAACTCGTTGATAACAAAAAATTGAAGTATGATTTATGAACATAACGATTCTACAAAGATTCACATTCATGTGTTTCTTTACTACATTTTTTAAGCACCGCGTCTTACTACCCATTTGACTTATACGCTTAAGTACTAATTACTCCAATGTGTTAGGGATAAGGATGGTTGAATTTAGAGGAATTGCACCTGCATTGCACAGAGCGAGAGTGGAAACTCATTTAGGAAAAAACTCACCACAGTGCACCCAATCGGGATCAAACTTTGATCTCACTGTCATTGACAGTAGTCTTTTGGGAGACTATTGCGTTAAAACTGTACGGCCACCGAAGCATGTGTTTCTTTACCAATACTACTACCACTACCACTAATTATTATTACAGTTATTATAGTTATAATTATTAGGGGTCTGCAAGCTTAAGTTTTTTCATTTGAGTCGAGTGTTTCTATAAGCTCCTAAGTTCGAGTCGAGTTTGAGTATACTCATAATTTTAAAATGTTAAAAAGCATATTAAAACAAATGTTCTTAAAATATGAATGACATTCATTTTTATAAATAGTAAATACTTTTGAAAAAAAAAGTCAAGAAATGGAAATATCGGTTTTTCATTTAGAATTAACACTTGTAAAACACAATTCAAAAATAAGAATAACACTCAAATAAAAATCTAATAAAAAGATAATTAAAATGGTTTCAACACTCTTGTCTTTAAGGACATTAAAATTACAGAAACAATTATAAAAAAGTTAATAAAATGAATAATTGCATGATGGCTTAGAAATGTATAACAAGACAGTGTAGAAACACTGTACAGCGATGTAAAGTAAGTGATAGTGAGGGAATCCAACCTGAAAGGATAGTTAGGTTAGGCCTAGAAAGGAACAAATATTCTCTCTTCAAGTCTTAAACTTTTACACTTTCCACTTCTTCAAAACTTCCACAGTTGCACATTAGTTTGAATTTTTGGGAATATTATTTTTTCATTAATGTTTCTTTATATGAAAAATAAATATTTCTGAAAATTCAATATTTCTGAAAATTCAAAACAATGTGCAACTGTGGAAGTTTGTAAAAGTGTAAGAAGAAATTGAGAATTGTGTTTGTATCTAAGCCTGGCCTAACCTAACTATCTAACCTTTCAGGTTGGCTTTCTTCACTATCACCTTACATTATTTTAGATTTTTTCTACACTGTTTTGATAAAAAGTTAATAAAATTGATGTTTAAATAAGCTAGTATTTGGCAAAAATATGCTTCAGTAACTTAATTAACCCTATAAAAAACTTAAGGTTCATAAACCGTTCGAAATTTGAAATGTTTCCTATTTCGTTTATTATTCTTTAGTGTAATTGTGCATGATCATGTCTTCTGTTCCATTTCCATTCCTCTATGCACATTGTATGGGCTTTTGCTAGTCATTGTTTTATTTATAAATATACTTCGATTCAATTTTGAATGCTTGTAAATTAAATTAAAAATATTATTTCTAACAAACTATATGAAATAGTAAATGCTTTTTTAATATAAATGTAGTAGGTTTTATAAAGTATGTATTGAACTAAATAAGATAAATATTGATTTTAGAGTGGTTAACCAACATAATTCTATAACTAAATAGTAACTAAAATAGTGCTAGTTTTGTGGTTTAATGTATTAATTAATAGTTTTAAATATCTATGTTTGAAAACATTTAATATAATAATATACTCTTGATATATTTTTAATTTGACATAAATTATTAATTTAGAAAGGGGCCAAGTAAAAATAGTAAAAAGAATAATTTAATTAGTTGGTAATCTTCTTAGCTATTTTTATTTTCATTGCTTTGTCATGTCAACACAAGTAAACAACTTTAATCAAGTATAATATCATGTTACTAATGTGGAAATTTATATTGATTTTTAATAGTTTGTTAGGTAATCAAATGATTTATAAGTGGAAACACTGATATTAACTCAATTAAATATTGGATGCTTACTATTGCATTTTAAAAATTGATTATTAAGTACATCAAGGTAAAGCTCGAAAATGACGAAATCAAATGATTTATAAGTTGAAATGCTGATATTAACTCAAGTAAATATCGGATGCTTACTATTGCATTTTAAAAATTGATTATTAAGTACATAAAGTTAAAGCTTGAAAATGACGAGCTCGGCTTGAAGCTCAAAATCCAAGTACTTGCAGAGCCCAATTTGTACTCTTGATCAACAAATGTTTGTTCCAAAACACATTGTTGGGAGCCTTCCTTGACAGTGCCACACATTAATACCAGACACAAACCACCAGATTAGTTTCATTGGTGCACCATCTTTGTTTTTTAAATAAAGCCATTCTTACACACATTTTTATATTAAATTAATTTTTAAAAGAACTACAAATGTTACTTCCAAAAGAAAAGAAACATCAATAAAGTTACTTTCTTAACCAAATTTTAATAATACTAAATTCATCCACCATTCATGTACCTTCATCCAAAATAACAAATTATCTCAAAAAGTCAAAAGGCTTTTCTCATAGAGATATAATACAAAAATAATTTGCTGTGTCAGTGTCAAGCGCACATAGTGTTGACTGCTCTTTCATACAAACACATCAAGCTCCGCGTCTAGATTATTGAGTGTTAGTTTGAGAATATGTTGTCTTCAGGTACGGTATCTACCCGCTGACAGCATTCACAGCAAGGCAGCCTCCTCCTCCCCGACCTCGTCCAGTCACTCCCGAGATAGCAGAGTCGGTTAAGTCTGTGACCCCGGAGCCACTAGATGTAGAAGGAAGGAGGGTCGTCAACATGATGTGTAACGTCAAGTCTAGGGAGGAGACCTGTGAGCTGCTGGTGAGTAACATACATTGCTCTTAGTAGCGGACAAGGGGATTATGGTACCTAGGACAGCATGGTATCTGTTATATCTGTAAGAAGAAACAGGAAATATTTTTAAAAACATATAAAATTGAACAAAAACAATATGGGTGTAGCAATCAAAAGACCCTACATCAGGCTTTACACTGCTCATATATTATGTAATGGTTTCTTCTTTAAGGAAATCGCTACTGACCAATCCCCTGACCTAGGTTTGACACTCCCTCCTGATGAGTTCTTATAGAACGGAACCTAGCTTAGAAGACTGGGTGGTAACAAGATATTTTCATTCAAAGGCAGCCATAATATTTTTATCAAGTGTGAACTTTGTGCTATTTTTCATTGTTAAAGCCATATTGTGTTTGTTCCAATTTAGATGCTTCTATCCACCTTTCCTGTACCTTATTCCAAATATATCATCATAAAACATAAAGCGGCAACAATAAGACTAATTCTATGCTCTTAAGTTATTATTTTAATCTAGAATTTTCCACTGCTGAGGACGGGGAGTTCGAGGTTCGAATCTTGGTCGGGTGAACTGGGGTGGTTTTTCTAAAATAGTTTTCCACGCAAATGCGGGTTCACTTCCTTTAATTCAACCTTCCCAATTCCTAATCCATTATCATAATTAGTACTTAAAGCGTATAAACCGAACGGGTAGTAAGACGCGGTGCTAAAAATAAAAAATAAAAATAGAAGTTTCCACAGGAAGAGTCGATTTATATTTTATATTTAAAAACCATCCTTATCTGGCTTGCTATCAGCGTCACATGAGTACTCTAGTGTAAAGTACATTGAACAGCTACAAAACAAAATCTGCTTTTTGTTATTAAATGTTAGCAGATTAACTATATATTAGAGATGGGTCAAATCCACTATTTCTTGAATTTGAATTTAGATTTTATTTTCGAATCTTGAATCCAAATCCTAGCAAATCATTATAAATTTTAATTATTTACAAATATACCTACATTATGCAATATAGGCATAAACTATGAATTAAGATTTATTTCAATCATTCTTTCAATTTTAATCAACCCCAACCACCCCTTGCAAAATACAGGTTAAAATCCAGCCAAACTAAACACTCTACACTCATATTATTCTTTAAAAATCAAATCACTCAAAATTTGAGTGTCTTTGAGTTATTTTTAAAAGTGTTGTTAGAATGAGTTAAGTTTCTAAAAAAACATGGGAAATAAACAGATTAGGCCTAGTTATCCTTTAATCAACTTTAATCATCATTAAAGGATATTTTATTGTATGAAGATAGCAAAAATAAAAATACAAACAGATATTTTTAATAAAGACAACATGCTTAGCAATTAAACATACATTGAAAATAGTGATCTCAATAATGCCTAAGTATCTTTTATTATTATTTTCTTATATATCCATTATTTATTTTTGCATAGAAAACAAATATATTTGATTCTTGCGATATATCTATTTTTGAAAATACATTCTATTTAAAACACAAACATATTTTTGACTACAATATATTCATTCCCATTTTATAAGGCAGTACTACGTTTGAATATTTCTACAATTAATTCAATAACATATTTAAATAAATAATAAACTCTTAAGTCAAAATCAATTTAAAAACAAATAATAAAGTAGTAAGCCGTTTTTGATTCTTAAAACTCGAGAGTGCTTACTAAGTGATCAGATTACCTGACTCAATTTTAAACACACAATCGAGATACAATACGTAGGCCGGTAGGGATAAATAAATAGTTTTATTGGTGTCTGACTGTTGACAGTATTTATTTTTCATGAAACCCAACAAAACGTCTAACTTAAGGATTGTATGCAATAAATTGGGGTTCTTAGCGTAGTTGTAGAGGATTAAAACCAGTTGGGTAGTAAGAATTAACAGTATCTTTATTTTAATCATCACTCTGGCGAGTAAACATAATATATGTCATGGCAGATGACTTTGTATTGTGTGTAATGCTGACTGACTTTGTATCATGCATTGTGTTCTTATTTCTGTTAAAAAAAGCCGTAATTAGTTTTATTTATTTCGAGTTTATTTGTAATTCTAATTTTGATTTTCAGTTTTTGAAGATTTCTAATGTGTTCATTAAAATATTTACAAAATTGTTCATGAGGGGAAAGTTTTAGAAGTGAGTGTGTGCTGAAACGGTCGAGTACAAGTTTCCCATACAGGTGGGAGGGTAGGGTACAAGGCACATAAGATCTTCCACACATAATAATATTTTTTATAAAGAAGATTTTATTCATGTTTATCTCTTTTGTTTGACAAAATAAATAATATGGATTAAGTAGTGCTTTTCAAGTAGGCCTAACTAAGTAATATTTGAATTCAAAATATTATGCTTTGTTTATGAGGTGAAAGATTCTATCATCAAATCCAGTAAAACACCTAATCCTCGAATCTTGAATACTTGTCAGGATTTGGTGGATTCGAAGATTCAAGTGGCCCATCTCTAGTTCTTTTGTATCCATACTTATGTTTTAGATCATTTAAAACATTTAATACAAAATTTGAAAAAATCAAATTTTGTAATTACAAATTTTGGCAAACTTTTAATAGCTCTAAAAGACTGTCTGTTTTAGTGTAAAGGTGATATGTGTTTTCACAATATACTGAGATATTGTTTTACACGTTATTTATTTTTGGTTTGATACGAGCTGTTTGTATACCATTTCTGCAATTTGACAATAACTACATTTTAAACATCCTTTTAAACATCATTATTATAGCACCACATCTTACTATCAGTTATAAACTTATGTACTAATTATGTTAATAGTTTAAGTAAGGTTATATTTTAGAGGAAGTTAATACGCATTTGTGTGGCAGTAGAGTGGAAAAACATTTTTGGAAACTTACCCTCAGTATACCCGACTGAGATTCGAACCATGATTTCCCCATCATTGGCAGTCTGCAAGAGTAGCACGTTAGACCATGCGGCCAACTAAGTGGGTAATTATTATTTTAATTAATCAATTACCATGGGAAAAAATCATTATTAGATTTGTAGGCCCACTATTTGTTATTTGTTTGAAATGTTCCTATTAAATTTTGATTTGATTTGTAAAAAAATAGTATTCACACACCTGAATTGCTTTTCTCATTCCTAATCTGTAGATCAAGCTTAGATAAAAAATTTATAATCTAAAAACTAATGTGTGATTCCCAATGTCAAACTATTTCCATGTAAACTTGTTTTCCCAGATGACAATTCTCTTGCGCATGGATGACAAGATGAACCGTCAGTTGACGTGTATTGTGTCAGAAATGGATACGTCACTTCTACTGGCACAAGAGTTAGTGAGCTATGGATTCATCAATGAGGTAACCTTCAATTACAGCTTTTCTGCTATGTCTACAAGCAGGAACACAATTGGTACATATTTGGTACCCTGAAGCACCTACATCACTTATTCAAGTAGTAACTTATAACAGATAGACTTGCAACTACTATTTACCATTAAATATCTCGATAAGGAAAACCTCTTTTAACTTTATGAGGCAATTGTATTATATTTGGAAGAAGTTACAGATAAGGTTTCTATCAACCTTTCCTATACCTTCTTCCAAATATAATACAATTGCCTTTTAAAGTGAAAAGAGGTTTTACTTATTGAGATATATTATGTACTCACATCTAATGTCCTTTTCCTGTGTTCGTCCTTTATGTTATACCTTTTATATGTTCCTATATATGTGTCCTATCATTCCTTACAATCTTCCTTTTTTTTTTCTCTCTCTCTCCCTGTTTTGGGAAGTTGTGTTGCGCATTTAACACTCCTCTCTGACGAGTTCTAATAGAATGAAATCTAGGTTGGGGGATTGGGCGGTGACTATTGATTTTCTTTAAGAGGCAAGCACTACCTCTTTGTCCATTGGCCGCATTGTAAAGTGTGAATTGTGTTCTTCTTTTCATTGTAAAAGTCATATTGTGTTCGTCCCTTTTATATGTTTCGGTCCACCTTTCCTGTACCTTCTTCCAAATATATTCACCATTAAAGTAAACATTAGGCCTTTGCTTGGCCATATTTAATGTAAAACAAAGTTTGGTAAATTAAACAACAGCATTTATATTTCTTTGTTTTTATCCAAGTATTTTAAATGCCAAGAATTCAAAGTATTCTCTGTATTAGGCTAATCTATTTTCATTGATAGTTTTTAGTTTGCTTCGGAGCTTTTTTAAGTTTGTTGTTAATGCATTAAGATGTTGACCCTCATCACTGCTTTCCATGATAAGAAAATTATCAACATATCCTAGTTGTGTTTGGCTCCTGTCTATATAATATGTCTGTGGGTCTGCCATGCTTTCCAGACCCTACCTTAATACCCATATTTGAATCATACAGTCATACTAGGTTGTAACAGGTACAGAAATAACAAGAAAATGGTTGTATTGGCAGAAAACCCATAATGATAATTTATGCTTATCGCATACTATTATTCACTCTTATAAGAAGAATACCACACAAATATAACTACTGGATATACAATACAAATCTTGGTAACCATGCAAACATTCTGAATGGCTCGGGTAGGCATAGATACCCACTTCTTAGAATAGACAAGAATAAAAGGGGTAAATTTGCTTTTATGACCACCCCATCGGATTGTGGGCAAGTTTATGACTTTGCCATGTCTTGAAGTCTGTCCTCACTCTCTCCAGTGACTATCACCTGGCTCTGTTCCCTCTACCTATCTCTCCAGTGACTATCACCTGGCTCTGTTCCCTCTACCT
>CABFOV010003447.1:45905-58088 GCA_902141375.1 Timema poppense | reverse complement strand
CCACCGAGGTCAACATAAGTGTCAATTAATGTGCCTAAAGATAATGCTTTTTTTTATTTTAAAGACTTTTTTTAGCGATGCATCTTACTACTCTTCCGGGCTATATGCTACAGGATAGTTAATTCTAAAAAGGTTATACAATACTTTTGAAATAAAACTTTGAGAAAATGAGATTTTATTCCACATTCTATCAAGTACATAGCAACAACATACATAGCAAAATGGCGATGACACTATAAGCTGTGGGCCAGCTCACAAAGAACGCCATCTATTACGTTTAAAATGGCGTTTGATAGATGGGCGTTGCTAATAGTAAGTCAAGATATCGCAACCTCTATGTACGAGTCTACATAACTCAAATCCTTGCAAGTCCAGAACTTGAGCTATTAAAAGTAGTCACCACAGATCACAAGATCACATGATTACGTATGAATATGTGAATTTGGTTTAAGTTTATTTATTAACTGACAAAAAAGCAAACTGTGGTTCATAGTATATAATAAAGCACAGTTTTATCACTTTAAGGAACCTAGCTTAGTTATTTTGTTTGTTTAGCATCGCGTTTTACTAACATTTCGGGTTATATGCTTATGTACTAAATACGCTAATGGTCTAGGGATTAGGAAGGTTTAATTAAGATGAAGTACACCCGTATTTGCGTGGAAGGAAAGTGGAAAACTATTAAGGGAAAAAACCTCAGTCCATCTGACAGAGATCAAACCCCAGTCTTCTGCAGTTTATTCCAACACGAGAGTAGCGCGTTAGACCACGTGGCCACCGAAGCGTATTTTGATTAATTAACATGCTATTTGCACTGGCTGCCACACAGTCAAAGTCAACCTCATTGTAGGATGCAATCTCAAATCCAGACGGGTGCACTCAGGCAGCGCTTTTCCCCATGCAACTCACAGTTGTGGTTTACCATCTTTTTGCGCTAATGTGGGTGAAAATAATCTCAGTTATCTTCCTACCCCTTTAAATAGTTTTTTTTAAACCGCATCTTACTTCCCGTTTGGAGTATACGCCTATGTATTAATTACTCTAATGTGCTAGAGATTAGAAAAGTTTAATTCAGAGGAGGTGCACCCGCATTTGCATGGAGGCGGATTGGAAACCATTTAGTAAAAACCATCCTCAGTGCACCAGACTGGGATAGAACCCCGATATCCCCGTCTTCTAGAGTCTAGTCTAACACAAGAGTAGCGCGTTAGACCACGCAGCCAATAACCTTGTTATTTAAAGTACTTATTGCCGAAAAAAAACTCTCATGTTTTTATGAGTCAAAGCATGTTTTCTGAAATTGTTAATTTTTACATCTGTAAGACAAGTACAGAGATCCTGTGTCAGTTTTGGTTAGTCAACTTTTTTTTTTTATTCGCATTAAAAGTTTAATTTCAACAATACAAGTTTGATGAACGCGAGTTATAGTTCTTTAACCGAGCTTACAATTTCCCCCTTCTCCTCCCAAGGTTTCTGATGTACAGTTAGATTTTAATTACAGCTACCAATTAACTTACACTAAACTTACGAATTCCAAAATGGGGTTTCGTATAAAATCAGTCACTAGTTTGACCACGGAGACGAGTATTCTAAATACATTGACGTGGTATATAAACTTACATTAAATTAAGGTCATTCGAACAAACAAAAAAGTTTGTTCACAATTTTCACAAAAAAAAAATATATATATATTTATAAGCTGTTTGATTTATTCAATGGTATCAAATCATTACAATTCACAAACTATAAAGGCTCAAACTTGCTATTTGATACTTTTTGTACAAAATAATGTATGAGGCTGTATAGCATAAATCACTTTGATCGTTAGGGGCTCCTCCCCCAAACTCCCGGTGGGTTTTCTTTGCATTTGAATGTAAACTAATGTAATTCCAGAGCCGTTTTTTGATAGGTCTTACCGTTTAGCCACAAGAGACCTCCAAATAAAGGTCTGTAGCGACTTTAAAGTTGCTCTGAAACTCAGAATGTTTTCGGCGGTTAAAAATAATTGTTTTAACTTTTTGGAATTTTCCCGTCGGTTGCAGGCTAGACGCTATAAGTTTGCCAAATTTCAATTTTCTAGCTCATCTAGAAGTGAGTAAACATTAATGTCAGTGAGTGAGTCAGATATTTGGCTTTATAATACTTTAACAATTAGACATCCATATTAGATTACACAGTAAAGTATTTACAGTATCAATAATAATAATAATAATAATAATAGTATTTAGACCATACATTTTAATGATATATTATTAAACACCTATTTTCCCCTATAAAGCTAAAGATTGATTCACTTTTATATATCATTAAATTTAAGACAAAAGGGTCTACCACAATCACTATATGAAAATGATGGTGCATTTTCCTTAAATTTTATTTCCCTTAACCCCTGCCTTATTAGTGTAATTAAAAGTGGCTAGACTTAATGTTATGCACACACACACAAAATTAAACATATCAACTATATAGTTTCTTGTGTGTGTATGTGTATGTATTTTGCATTGTATTTAATGAGCATACATGTTTTCAAAAACTTAAAATGGTTTTGGCCTGTAGATATAAGTCTTGGTTGTCTCTCCTAATTATTATCAGAGAACTTTAACAACGACGGAACCAACCATAGGCAACATCTTTACAATGTGGGCCAAGAACATGAAAATTATGGCCTATTCTTCACATAGACATATTCAATTACATAAAATTTCAGTAATAACTTCATAGCAAAATATTTGATAAACTATTATGATACACGTTATTTACAAGGTTAAAAAATAGTCATACATAATGTATTATTCTTTTTTTGTGAACCTTGTGTATAATAAACCCCCTTTAAGACCGACATACATGACCTACTTGCATAAGTATGACCTAACATAAACATTGAGGACACCATCTTGGTTCCTAAAAGGAAATGAAAACAGCCATATTGACTGCAATGCTCAGATTTATGAATGTATGAAACGCCTTACGCATGTACGGGTTGCCCTACTTTTCTGCCAGACATTATTTTCTAGAGCGAAAAAATATCAACTTTGTTTGAAACGGTTAAGAAAAATCACCTCAACTCGTGATGGCTTCGGTTCTTTTTAGTCCTTGCGTTTTACGTCATAAGCTATTTGATGGCTTACTCTATGGCAGGGATCCACAACAAATTTTTTGTTTGGAGTAGCCCTTAAAATATTTCGTAAGATCTCAGAGAACCCTTACCGGGCTGACACATGTAGGGTTCGACAAGGGTAGGTTTAAAAATATAGACGGGTAAGCCAGTAGGGTTTGTAAATAATAATTAACTCATATTTTTGAATAAAATATTTCAAGATTAATTATTGTATATTTATATTTATTAGCAGAAGCACCCGGCTTTGCCCGGAGTAACCACGCAATTCATCACGTAGTTACCCTGGGTAACGCTTTTCTTTGCTTCGAGCAGACAGACGAAAAAAATTTTAATTATCTTCCGACCCTGTTTTTTAATACATTTAAAAAGTTAGTAAAAATTTAAAACTTTGGCTTCAAGTTGCACATGTTTGAGCACAGAGTCTACTAATTTTAAAATTTCAGACCTCTGAGTACGGTAGATATCAGGCAATGTTCATGGCAGACAAACAAACTCTTCATTTTATTACTATCCTTCAGTACTTGAACTTGCATTCTTACGAAGCTCACTTTTATTACTTTTACCTGCACTTTTCAATTCATCTTATTTGTATGCATGAATATTTAAACATATTGCTACTTGTCCAAATATTATGGTCAGACCAATAGAAAGCAAGCGTTTGTTAACTCTCAACACCGGACAAGGGTTCGTGGAACCCTGGTTGGGAATCATTGCTCTATGGAGTAGAGGTGAAGAGGGTACTCTATAAGAAGTTTGCCCACATTAGCTAGGATGGTAAAAAAAAAATAGAGTGATCAAACACATGCAGAAAAACACCCCTCAGTGGACCTTCACTGTCAAGACTCTAACATTCACCCCCTCGTCACTGGCAGTATAGTATATTACGATCTTGATACTTTAAACTACTTGGCTATCAATGTGGGACTAATCCAACTCTCTTTTTTCAATTTTGTTGGGCCTAAAGAATTCAGCTTTGGCTCTTCTAAGACTGTCAGATATTACTTACTCAAATGTTGTTTATCGCGATAATTGAGTGTGGAATGAAGTAGTCATAGAGCGGTTACATGCACCAGTGTGCAAGCAGACTAAGGTGTCAGTTCCTTCTGACCTTATATTCCAGTGACGGATGAGATTGAGGTTAGAACCCTGGCCGATTATTTTGAGTTGGTTTTCCTTATTTTTGTTATCCTTTTCCCTTCCTCAAACGCAAATAGAAAATGACAAATGTATGTACATTTCCTCTAAATTATACCTTCCTAGTACTTATTTCACCACCTTTTTTTTTATCACCACGTCTTACTCCTTGTTAGGGTTGTACGCATATGTACTAATTACGCTAGTGAGTAAAGGCTGAGGAAGATGGAACTTAGAGGAAGAATACCCGCATGTGCGTGGAGAGAGAGTGGAAAATCATTTAGAAAAATCTTCCCTCAGAACACCCAACATTCCCCATCATCGGCAGTTTAGTCTATTGCGGGATTGACACCTTAGACTTTGCAGCCACCGAATCAGGTTTAGCGTATTTGATATATTTTGTGTGTAACCCGAACTGGTATTGAGATGAGGTGAAAAAAACTGTTACTCTACTATGTGATTTTCCATCCGCTTTAAGCCAATACAGGCTCCCCCCCACCCCCCCAAGACATACGAATACAACAATTAAACTAGAGTCGCGATTATCCGGCTTTCAATCATCCGGCTCTCCGTATCAACAGGCCCGGTTCTCAGTGTTAACAAGAGCGTTTAAAAATAAACAAAACTATACATATTCACTATTAAACCTTTACCGAATTTATAATGTGATCCATTTGACGCTCTATTTTCACTTCTTGTTCTTGCTTTGTAGCCCATGTTCCAATTCTAAACAAAAGTAGTGTATAGTGAAGATTTATTTCTCGTTGAATTCCTATTGTCCCCCTACAATAGCTGTAATTATATTTTACATCTCAATCAGAAATTGGGCAGATTATATTAAAACAAAGTTAAATGTTCTGTGAAAATTAAAAAAAAAAGTAGGTGAACCCATACTGAAAATTATTTACACTTGGATTCCGTATTATCCGGCTTTTTCCACTATCCGGCCCGGAATGCCTCCCTTTCAGGCCAGATTATCGTGGCTCTAGTTTGTATGCAACACCTTCTTTCAAATGCATTCATCCTCGGCCATCGGTGGACTTAAGGTGCTTCGTCCGAAATTGTGTGAGTATGTCAGTGTCTGGTTCTCCATAAGAAGACGACAACACTGAGGAGCTATGACGTGCCCTAAAAGAAACGTGTGAATGGTAATGGGAGCACTTACCATCCTCCCACATAGTCCGGAGACCTTAGAGGAGCAACGGCATTAAGATATTTCCCGTAATGGGTGTCGCATTGCCGCATTCATTCAACCAAGTAGTATCGGATGAAATATCAAAATGGGCGATAATGAATGAATATTTGCGTGCAAAGCCGTACCAAGGGGGGTGTTTCAGGAATTTAAAACCATCTCAAAATTATTATTTATAAATGATTTTTTAATTATTCCTGGTTACCTGACAACAGTCCCTCTTTTATAGGAAAGATCACTTGATCTTCTTCTACTTTTTTATATTTCAAGTAATTTTATTTAAAGCCGTTAATTTTTTAGACATTATAATTATTTATATCCGGGGACAAAGCGATACGTTAAGGTGTATTTTGGGTTTTTACAAAACCCTCCCTAAATTATTATTTCCTGATAACTAAATTAAGAGTCTAATTTTTATAGGAAATGTTACCATGGTCTATATCAAGTTATATGATCTGCATTTTTGCTTCTTTTGATATATTAAAATTATATCATTGTTATCAACATTAATACATGTTTGTATTTTCAAAAAAAGTATATTTTAACTGAAATCCAACAAGAGAAACTGAAATCTTATACATTTTATAACACCTACAACATCAATTAAGTGTTAATGAACTTTAAATTGATTCACGATAAGTCCGGTGCTTTAAAGTATCCTATTGATGGACTTCATCTTGAACCATCGCAGGTAGAAAACTACACAAAAATTAATTTTTTGATGTGGCTAACCACTGGGATTTCACGAATTTGTTTTGTAATAGTTTCAAGGGGGTGTGAGGAGGGGGGAGATGAATTGCAAGATTATTAACGGTAAAAACACAGTTCTTGAAATTAATTACAGTGCAATTTTCTCAAGAATATAAATCTTAATTCAAACAAAATGACTATGTTCAAGAAAATTAATTTAAATTATAATGCTTTACTTTACGTAAATAATTAAAAACGTTACATTTGTGAGCACACTCTATAATGAAGTTTCTATTAAAATATTATAGGTACGTCAATGGTTCAATCTGTAAATTATAAACAATTAGCTCACACATGTTACGTTTTTTTTAATTACTTGCATAAAGTAAAACATTGACTTTTAAACTTGTTTTCTTATTATGTCATCACATTGTTTAAATAAATATCTACCATTCTTGAGTAAATTGCAATCAAGGTGAATTTCAGGCACAATCCATTTGCCAATAACATTATAAACTTATTTATTTTTACTATGGCGTAGCTTAAAATATTCTGTCAAAATCAGTCGAAGTAAAACCTTCAAGGGTTGACAGAGCTTACAAATTGTTTTAACTTATTTAGGAGATGTTCTTTAATATTATGTAATTAACTCGCACATATTTTACTAACCGATTATCTAAAAACCTTGATTCGAAATTACATTAAAATAATCTTTTAAGAATATCTATATTATTCTGTGGAATTAAATTATTTATTTGAATAAAAATCACCTGGACATGGAGATTGAGCCCATTTCAAGGTGCCATTTTTAAACCAAACTTACTGATTACCATGTGACTGATCTTTTTTCAGAATAAACTATTATATCAATGTATTAAAGTAAATTAGCTAGTAAAAATATTTGAAAACGTTAATCAAACATGGAATCTGCTATAGTGAACCAATACCTCTATTTCTGAGATTAATACTTCCCTCATCGTCATATATTTGTGTGTTTCGTTACAAACTCATTCATTTATATATTAATATCCTTATCTTAGGTATTTCAGTAACTGATGGCTTTTCGTACTTTCCAAACGGAATTTACTAATACTTTTACTGGAAGACTAATTTAACAATTTAATATTGTTTTGTTTTTTAAATGTTAAGGCTAAATATTGATAATTTATTGTTGACGATATAGAAAGTGAATTAGTAAAATTTCTTGTATGGTAGAGGATAAAATCTTTAAAATAATAAATCAATTTAGGATGGCAACTGCAAAATCACCTCATACCCATTGAACTAAATCAATTCCTTGATAAGGAATTGCTGATAAGAGGTCACTAATTAAAGTTAACATCTCAAAACGATATTTTACCTCATAGGAGAATACAATCTATAAAAGCTGTAGCTATTACAAGAAATAAAGATAAAATACAAATCGTTTGGATGTGAAAACATTCAACCGTTTAAATTCAAGGTAATTTCACTCAACAAACAGCTTGGAAACCTTACAAAACCTTACCCTGTTACATTTATATCCAAATCCAAATGAAAGAATCTTATTCACTTGTCTATTTCTTGAAACACATGGTAAATTCTCTTTTACATCAACCCCTTTCTTTTATTTACATTATTTTATTGCTATCTCACGACCATTTCGAGACCTTTCAAATTAAGGTTTGATCTAATGTCAGACTCAAAGACTAGTAAATCAACAGACTGTGAACGTCTGGCAGTTTTTTGACCTCAGCCAATGAACATGCAATGGTAACAAAAGGCAACTTTGAACCATGTTGACTTGGCACATATTCAAATGGGAGCTTATTCCAACTACAATGTCATCAGCACTGACAATTGCCTTAACATAAGCACTCATCGGTTTTTCCTCGTGAAGACCTAATAACATTGCTGCTAATTTAAAGAGCCGCATCAGTGGTTGCCTGTTATAAGGTGTCTGTTTCGCAATCGAATGGGTTGCTGATGGTGTGGAGTTCAGGGTTTGAATCCCTACCTAACCTTCTGATATTTATTCTTAGTTGTTTCCCATTATATCTATCCTCAAATGAGGGTATATTATCTTTGAAATATACTCTGCTTCTTTATTAGTATAAATATTCGAGTAGCCCGAACAAGCCATAATAAGCTATCACCACAAAATTTATTAATATTAATATATTTTTTTTAGCTATAGGGTTTTATCAGTACATAACTTAAGTAACCGAAAGTTTAATAGCCATTTAATGCCCTCAAGTAAAGTTAAAATAAAAACAATTTTCATATTTCGTGCCCATAATCTAAACAATGTATTCTAAAAATATCACGTTTTATATTTTGTCAAGTTTTAAATGTATAAGAAAAATATTTTAAACTTTATTGAATGCTAACCACTATATATTTATTTATTCATTATGTGCTAAAATATGATTCCAAACAGAAGCAGATTAGAATGCTCTAATGCTCCCTGAGGAGATTACGAGGACAAATTCCAACACGTACCAACCATTTGGTCACGCCCTATGGTTTTTTGGGAAATTAACTCTAAATCAAAAGTAAAGTCATATTATTATTAATATTAATGAGGGAGGGAGGGGGAATATTTGCAAGCCGAATAAGGGTTTTTAGAGTTACGTATGGAGACACTGCTTTATGGGGGTGAGTGGGCTGGGTGGGGGGAGCCTTCCAAACCACGGTTTTACATTTCTCGCTTGTCCAAGCAGGGCTTTTGGACGTCGGTGGCACCCTCCACGGTCAATGACGTAGTTCCCAAACCCTTGGGTTCCAATGGCAACCAAGACTACACTTATACCTCATAGATACCTATTGGTATCCGTGGGGACTTCGTAGCGCGTCTTCCAGTTCTCACTGCTCCATGATTGTAATGAATGGTATATTCGCTCTCTTTTAAGAACCACGCTCGTTCCACATCGTCATTGGGAAGGTCGGTCATAGCCTCGAGTCTTTGTAAAAACTGTACGGTCAACCACGAGTTTGATTCCAACCAACTACCGCGACTTTAATTGATTAATATTAGCTTAAAACAAAAAGTAAAGAAAATAAAAGTTAACGGCCGTAAATGGCAATGTTTAACTAATTTGGCCGTCACAGTAATTGAGATGTGAGGCGTTGAGCTAGATGATAAACTTCGATCAAGTTTGAATAATTCTGAGTTCACTCTAATTGTAACCTAAACTCTTTTTAATATTTATAGTAGCAATAATATGATCAACTTGGTATTTGTTCCTTCAGTATAATAATTATAGTAAAAGGTTTGTTACACAGTTATGTATAATTAATTATACAACAAACGCAACAGACAAACGTTAGATAAATTATATACAACTTAGTAAAAAATAAAAACAATAATGATAGATTTTTGACCCTCCAAAGAATCTAATCCTATATATTTATGTCACTAAACAGGAGCGATACTCACTGAGTAAAGGTATAGTTGGATTTTAGTCTGAAGAAACTTTTAAAAAATACAAACTTATATTAATTAATTTATTGGTGGGATTGTATACATATTGATAAGTGAGAATTGATTTAGTTAGTTTTCTGGCAGTCAAATAAGTGTTTTTCCCATGAAAATACAATTATATCCATTCAACATAGTCTATATGTTTACAAATACAAGTTTAGTTACGTAACATTAAGTTTATAAAAACCTTAGTATCATATTTCATTATGTATATTTATAGTATATATTATGGTGTACTATATAAAGCTGTATTTCAAGAATAAGCGAGATCTAAATGGCCAACTATAAGCTACTCTGAATAAATCCCAGCCGATTGCTTAAATAATTAAATTAATTAAATGTCTGTTTAAATATTAACTCTACGTCTTCATTTAAGTTCTCTTATATTAAGGTTGGGTGTGTAATATTGGGTGTGCTATTCTAGTTCATACTAGCTGTGAATATTATATTGGTGTACTGTCATAAATATATAAAATATTATTATCTATATGTTTACCTATCCATCTATCTATCTATATATCTACTATAGGTCGGTATAAGTCGCTTGCAGGCTCACAAAATTGATTTTTTTAATTATAGTAATATTTCTATATTAATAAAATTAAGAGTTTGTTCGTCTGTCATTGGCAATATCTAACATACACTGGCTGAGGTCTGCAATTTTAAAAATTAGTATCCCGCGTACAAGAAAACGTAAAAATCAGAGCTGGAATTTAAAAAATTTGGTCAGATTATTTTAAACCAATTAAAACCCGGGTTGGAAGAAAATCAATATTTAAAAAAAAATCTAGAGTTTGTTTGTCAATTATGGGTGACCTGGCGGTCTAGGGGTAAGGTGTCAGAATTCTATGCTGGCGGCCGGGGTTCAATCCTCGGTCCCGGCAAAGATTTATCTGATTACCAAACCCTTCCATCACCTCTGACAAGACATCTTGTGAATGTGAGGAATGCCAGGCCTCCACCGTGGTTTGGATTCCACGTTAAACTGTAGGTCCTTCACTTCATCTCACAATCACCTTACCATTACACATTAGCGTAAGTGCGTATAACCCGAACGGATAGTAAGACGCGGTGCTAATAATAATAATTTGTCAATTATGAGCATTGCGTGGTATCTACCGCACACAGATGTCTGAAATTTTAAAATTATTAGCCCCTGTCCATGAAAATGTGCACCTCAAGGCTGGAATTTTAAAATGTAGAGCTACCTTTCACGTATAATCACTAAACTAAATCCCTTTCTTCCGGGCAAAGCCGGGTATTTCGACTAGTAATTTATAAAAATGTTTCCTGGTAGAACTGAATAAAAATTAACTAAACATAGTCTATTATATATATTTCTTTCTTGAAACAAAACTATAACAGCTCTTGAAAAACATGGCGATGGGTTCATTTTTCCGTCATATAAATATTGATACGTCACTAGACCATCAATCCCATCTAGTCTGATTTTTAGTGATGGGAAGGCAAAGGTTCGAGTCTCAGATGGATGTACTAAGAAGTTTTTTCCCCCTTGATGGTTTCCCATTCTATCTCCACAAAAATGTTAATACATTTTCTATTAATTCTGCCCTCCTCACCTCCACCATATTAGTTTATTTATATGGATAAAGCTCTGACGTGTAGAAAAAATAATAATTCAAACATCTTAACGTCATACCTCAATCATGACAACATCAAGATAGTAAATAGTGATAGTACTTAAATTATATATACATTTCGTCCATTTAGAAATTCCAATAGTATTAAAAGGTTTGAAAATATGTTCTTTGTTTTATTTTATGTTAAAAACCCAAGTGGTAGTTGTTTGTTTGGCTGCTACAGTGAACTAGATTATACTTATAAATTATATAATCAGCTGACTTACAAAATACTACCCACTTCAATGTCCAATTGCTCTAATATGTCACTATCGTGTTAGACTGACCTGCTGATGACGAGGAGATCAGGGTTCAAATCCCGGTCAGGTCTCCTCAGGGTGGTTTTTCCTAGAAGATTTACCACTCTCCTTCAACGCAAATACGGGGAGTTTACCTTCAAAATGCTCCTTTACTCATCCTTACCCCATTAGAATGATTACCATATTTACGTCTAACCTAAACGGTTAGTAAGACACAGTGATAAATAAATAATTAAGAATAATAATGATAAAAGGTACGAATTGAGGGGAGAGAATTTTTAAGGTTAATAATATTGAAGTATTTCTAGAATATTGGATTTGTTATCTCGTAAAAGTTTCCAGTTGAAAATCCAAACAGGGAATTATTTTAACTTCGGAAAATTTTACTCTTGTATGCATTCAATAAAGTATGTTTTCTATTAGCACCAACCAGGCGGCAATTGTTGTTTTAGGAATGCCATTACTACCCCCACAACACCTAAGGGTTATTAATGACATATGGTGAACTGGCGGTCTAGGGGTAATGTGTCAGACTTATGTGCTGGCGGCCGGGGTTCAATCTTCGGTCGCGGCAAATATTTATCTGATTACCAAACCCTTCCTTCACCTCTGACAAGACATCTTGTGAATGTGAGGAATGCCAGGCCTCCACCGTGGTTCGGATTCCACGTTAAACTGTAGGTCCT
>CABFOV010003447.1:30054-42657 GCA_902141375.1 Timema poppense | reverse complement strand
GGGGGGGGGGGGGAACCCCCCTCAGTACAACAGGGTGGGATTTGAACTCTAATTTTCCCTGCATCGGTGCCTTAGAAAATTTGATCACTGGAGCGGGTTTTCTTTGCTATAAGTCACATTCTTGTCGCTAAGTTACGTATTCAATTTTGTTTCCACACGCTAACTCTAAATCCTGCCCCAGTGGTCTCATTGACTAAGACGTCATTCTCACAATAGTTTGGCTTGCTGGTCATGGGTGTGCTGGGAAGGATTTCGTACATTATTTCTATCATCCTCCCTACACACCAATGTGGCTGCATTTTACTTAAGCTACTTTCCTTGCCCTCATTTTCTCAAACTAAACCTTGGATACGAGTTGCCCCGTTTCACTATACATCCATCCATAATATCCCCCTACTTACACTAATGGGGTAGGAATGAGAAAGTTGACTGTTTAGAGACGCCTCGGTGGAGTAGTTAGCTAACGCGTTAGATTTGTGTTAAGCTAGACTGCCAAGGACGGAGACATCGAGGCTCAAATCTCGATCGGATGAACTGGGGTTGATTAATTCAAAATGGTTTTCCACTCTCCCTCAACGCAAATGCGGGTTCACTTAATCTAAATTCAACCTTTCCAATTCCTAGCCCATTAGCGTAACTAGTACTTTAGTGTATAACCTGAACGGGTAGTAAGACGTGGTGATAAATAAAATAAATAATTAATGTTTAGAAACATTGTAGAGTTGGAAAGCATTAAATAAAATTTACCTCGATACATCCGACCTGGATTTTAACCCTGACCTTCCCATCTCCGGTGAAGTACACTTGATTAAACTAGTGCCTTTATCCATTCCCCACCAATGTGAGTAGATATTTTATTTTTCTCGCCACGTTTGATCTTGTAATACGCATATATAATTATTACTCTAGTTGAATAGGGATGAGCAAGGAAGCATTTTTTAGAGGTAATTTACTCAAATTTGAGTGGGAGAAGAGTGGTAAACAATTTTTAAGAAAAAAATGCCTCATTAGACCCAAACAAGAATCAACCCACGATCTCCACGTAATAAGCAGACCAGAGTGTAAGGCTTTAGACCATTCGGCCACTGAAGCAGGTAGGAGAGGTTACTTAACTATGGTGCTGAGCAAAATGATTTAAAAAGAGTCTTTAATTAGATTAAATTAAGTATTATATGTATATGACTTTAAAGAAAAGTATGATAGAGGTTTTTTCACATTTTTTTTAAACGTACTCGAACTTTTCTGGCGAGGGAAGATAAAAATTCACTGCTAGGGGAAACAAACTATCCACAATCCAACTGTTCGGGATCGTTGACCGTCCCTCTTCTCCAGTATGATTTATGCTAACAGCTCATATGAATATTAAATGAGGAACGTCTTCGTGACTGAGTGGTTAGAGAGGTTTGGTACAGATCTTGAAGACTCTGGTTAGAGTTTAGATGCATGTCCTTTTACAATGGTTGCTGCACAAACTGGGGGTCTAATAAGGGGATTCTCTGTCTTATGTTTGCAAGTCGTGCGCATGCCCACCTCCTAATGGATGGATAGAAATCACATCAAACCAATCTTTGGGTTGTTAACGTAAGGAGAAGGTGTGTTTGATGTGATTTCTTTCCATCCATCCGGAACTGGGTAGGTCCTATGCACTCAGCCCTCCGGCTGGTTAGTGTTTCCTACACCATCTGGTCGAAATCCCATGTACTAGGGAAGTTCAGGAAGTATGACCTAAAATACTGAATTTCTTCAAGCTAGCGCGAAAGGGCCTACCAATTATGCTCAGGAGAGGTATTTTTCCCATATATTTCAGGGTTATTTCACATGCCACAATCGACATAGGAGGACCAATGGCTTTACTTCCCCTCTGAAGGAAGTTGTGAAATGGATTTTCATCGCTCAAAAAGAAAAATCCGTTGGGCCCAGCTGGGCTCGACCCCACAAACATCTGGTCCTGAGTTGTGAACTTTACCCCAAGACCCCCTAGGTCGACATATATTAAAATGAGTGGATTTTATCAGTAAAGAACCGAGGCGAACCTCCTAAAATAAGCCACTTTCTTTTCCCAAATATACATCACTTGTAACAGCACTTTTCTTCAAATTTATTTTACGTACTCTGTTTCTTACAGCCCATCTATATTATGCGTATTTTTATACACAAAAAAGAGGTATAAATGAGTAGAGTAAACTCGCTTAGGTGGTCGCTTGTTCTATCACGTCAATCTTGTGTTAGATTGGATTACCAGTGATGGGGATAGTGGTGTTCGAATCCTGGTTGGGTGTACTAAGGTTACATTTTCCTAAATATTTTCCCACTCTTTCTCCCTGTGAATTTGGATACATTCCCTCTAAAATTCTGCCTTCCTTACCTCTATCCTATTGGTGAAATAAATGTATACATATAGCCAGCATGGACACTAATATGTGGTAAAAATAACTAATAAAATATTTTTGAGAAAACAAGATAGAATTTGAGCAATTGTACCCGTATTTGTGTGGGGGGTGGATCGATAAAACCGTTTTATTTAAAACCAAAACACCTCAGTAAATACGCCTGCGATTCAAACCCTCTAAACTTTCCATCTCTTTAAAAAACAGACAATACGAGATTGACACCTTGGTCCACGTGTCAACCATAGTGATAAGAAGTCGTTTCTAAGAGAGAAATAAAAGAGTATTAGTTCGTTATAAATATTCCTACCATTTGTCAGTTGCATGACACACATGTGCACACACGAGTGAGTGAATGGAGTAATATGAAACGCGTCATCACGGAGAGATATTGCACAAACTTTTTTTTTACTTGAAATAAATGACCTATGGAAAAAAAATCAAAGAAAGGAGAGATGGACTGAAAACTTTCCAACGAGATGAACAGAAATACTCGATCCTCGTTACTTATTACTTACGGCTCACTATCGGAAAAACCAGGAAGTTTAGGTGAGCGGTTAGTACAACAAAATATACTGTCCTTGCGGATAACACAAGATACGAACAAGCTACCCGAAGAAAGGATTTTCATTTCTTATTGTGTTTCTAGAGAAATAGCAATTCAGTTCCATAAAAGCCCGTATCCCACCATGGTTATCACCTATACACCCATTTTATAAGGAAGAAACATATATCTGGCAGCTAGAAAAAACTACTAGATCTACATCTGTCACTTTATATGGATAGTGTAAAAAATTATCGAATAACACTAACATTAATTTTAATTAAAGTTAAGTCTTAGATAGAATGCTCTGAAAAAAAACTATAACAAAATATAGAAAAATTGGAATTTAATGAATTAGACAGTTTCAATATTGGTAGATATATTAAGTGACTTTAAATTGTAGACCGATTTATTATAATTTGCTTCTAATGAACAACAAATTGTCAAACATGAAAGTTTTAAATAGATTTCTTATGGAATCATAAACAAAACTAAAACATAAGTTAATGACATGTCTAAAATACAAGTATTACATGTTAAAAATTGGTTACATATCAAGGATGCCATAAAGTAAGGACAAAACAAAGTTTAAAGTTCATTTATGTTGTAAATAAAAATTATTAGATCATAATTTGAATTTTAAATAAAGTGATAATGTGTTCTTGTTACAAAGACTTGAAGAATATAATATAGAGTGGACATAAACAAGGTTTTAAGTCAAATATATTGGGTTAAAAATTTATGAATGTTTAAAGTGTCAAAGGGCCAGACCACTGGATACAAGTATGCTACTACCCATCTTGAATTGGCCCAGTTCATAAATAAGGCAAGTATTTGCCCATTTCGTAAACTAACCCGTGATAACCATTTCACAAACTGGGCAATATACAGGCCAGTTCATGAACTAGGCAGCTACAATCGTTACCTACCTGAATTGGACGAGTTTCCATCCGGTCCGTGAATGAATAAACGAAGAAAAGGTTTGGTTTTAAATTAATTTAACTTTTGATGGTTTTAAAATTAAAGGTTAAGTTTAGGTTTGGTTGGTTTAGTTAAGTATAATATCTTAAAACTAATATCAGTAGTAGATAGTACAGTAAGTACCAGTTCATGAAAGGGGCAAGGGTTAATACAACTTTTGTCCATTTATGAAATGGTCAAGAGAACAACCCAGTTCACGAAATGAGCAGAAATTTACCCAAATAATGCAGTTTCACTATTGGGGGGTAACACAAACACATACATATATATAATTTCAGTGCGCCTTAGTACCGTTTGGGTTTTACGCATACACTTATATTAATTATGCTAATGTTATTATTATTATTAGTACCACGTATTACTACCCGTTCGAGTTATACGCACTTACGCTAATTGTAATGGTAGGGTGATTGTGAGATGAAATGGAGGACCTACAGTTTAACGTGGAATCCAAACCACGGTGGAGGCCTGGCATACCCCACATTCACAAGATGGCTTGTCAGAGGTGAAGGAAGGGTTTGGTAATCAGATAAATCTGTGCAGGGACCGAGAATTGAACCCCGGCCGCCAGCACAGAAGTCTGACACCTTACCCCTAGACCGCCAGGTCACCTTATGCTAATGAAATAGGAATAAGTAAGCTAGAATGGTAAAGGAAATTTACTTGCATTAGCATGAAATAACAGTTGGAAACCATTTAGGTAAAAAGCCTAAGCCCACCCTACCAGGATTCGAATCCCGACTGGCCTGCCATTGACAATTTGGTACGAAAGAGAGTCACACGTTAAGCCATGTGACCAAAGATGTGGGTCACTGAACATATGCATTATTATTGGTCGTCTTATTCATCGACATTCCACAAAGCTGAGTAAGTGTATTACAAAGGAGTATTTCTGTTTAGTCTCGTCGAATACATGTCTGAAGAAGGGGGATGTGTGTTTTTGCCGAGGTTTTGGAATGCCCCGCGCTATTCACACAAAAGTGATCTCAATTGTGTCCAAATGCTTTTTTTTTAGGGAGAGGTGTTTATTTAAAAAACAAAACAAAGGTTAACTACCTGCTATGATGACACGGTGCTGGCTTCATGGAAATAGCAATTAGGAGGAAAACAATTAAAACATGATTGTGTACATGACTGTGTAATACTGGTCGTGAATCAGTTGCAAGACACACAGTAAGATTGTAATTAACTCACAGAGTAGTATTTTTGTGTTTCATGTTTCACGTCTAACTTTTCGTACGGGCTATCTACATTTTCACACTTATAGGGTACGCACGAGTAAGGTGTGATTTGGAAGAAGTGCTCACGCATTTGCGGGATTGGATAATAAGATACCAAATGGGGAATTAAACGAAGTATAAAACTCCAACAGGGATTTATTATTCCCCCGCGACCACGAAGTTTTTGTGACCTGGCGGTCTAGGGGTAAGGTGTCAGACTTCTATGCTGGCGGCCAGGGTTCAATCCTCGGTCCCGGCAAAGATTTATCTGATTACCAAACCCTTCCTTCACCTCTGACAAGACATCTTGTGAATGTTGGGAATGCCAGGCCTCCACCGTGGTTCGGATTCCACGTTAAACTCTAGGTCCACCATTTCATCTCACAATCACCCTACCATTACACATTAGCGTAAGTGCGTATAATACGAACGGGTAGTAAGACACGGTGCTAATAATAATAATAATAATTTATTATTATTATTATCATTATTAATATGTGTTTTGTCTTACAACAAGTACTTTTTTCGGTGAGCTTATACCGCTAAAGCACTCTGTCCTCGGCCTCCTCCTTCAACTCCCAGGGTGACCTGGTGATCTAGGGGTAATGTGTCGGACTTCTGTGCTGGGGGTCCGGGGTTCAATCCTCGGTTACAGTACAGATTTATCTGATTACCAAATCCTTCCTACACCTCTGACAAGACGTGTATTAATCACAACTTGTGAATGTGGGGAATGACAGGCCTCCACCGTGGTTCGGATTCCATGTTAAACTGTAGGTCCTCCATTTCCTCTCACAATCACCCTGCCATTAGACGTTAGCGTAAGTGCGTATAATCCGCACGGGCAGTAAGACGCGGTGATTATGATAATAATAATAATAATAATTCAACTCTCAAGAGTTTTCTTCTTTGCTTCAAGTCATCTAATATTTGAATTGTCCTCCTTTCCTCAACCTTTACTTCTATGACGTCATACAGAAGACAAGTATTTCTTCCTAAGGATCTATTCGATTCAGTTTGCCTTGTACCGAAGAATTCCATCCAAAATTGTTCTCTTCCAACCCACTCTTCATAGGTTTTTTATTTGTCACCTTACCTTTACACCTGATCTTCTCAACTCTTTTTGATTAAAATTTCTTTGAAATTTTTTCACAAATACATAGAAAATGATCCAGATTTAGTTATTAAATAAAGTAAAATTTTATTTGACTTTCCTTCGCATTTAAAAAGTGATCCTAAAACACAGTATTTTCCTAATGATTGTCCAAATATACTTCATTATAACTGATATTTTTTCTCAAAATTTTCAAAAGTAACCTCATCTATACAAAATCACATTCTGCAGCTGAAATATATTTTGAGGTTGAAATCCAGTTATATAGTTCAATGATAAAATTAATTTTAAAATATAAATTTAACCTTACTTTATGTATATGTTGTTGACATGACTTATTGACATGTGAAACCACGTATACTGTTTACTTTGACAACACCCAAACATGTATTTAAATTTATTCATAGATACAACATAGGTCTCTTCTAAGGCCATGTTTTTTTATCCCCATAGCTTAAGATAATTAAGTTTTCAGAATTACTATGCCAATTTAATTTACAAATTAACATATCACGCTACTGTTTAATTATATCATATGAACACAGTAATTATAGTGAGGAAGGCTTTGCAAAGGTGAGGTGGACTTGCCACAACGTTTTCTGGAAAAAACAAACAAACAAAAAACACAATTATCTAATGAATGTTGGCTTTGGTTATAATTAAGTTAAGCCAAAACCACATTGATAATTGCACGGGGAACTGACCGTAATTATTTATGAGTGTTATTACACAACCAAGAAATATGATCAGGGGCAAGGGAAATTATCTGACACTCTTCTTGATGCCAGCGTTTCCATCAATCAGTATTAACTTTTCCACATATGACCTGTTTATATCCTTCTTGCAAAACAAACAGTTGGAACTCAGTTGTGATAGAAGAGAACGTGAGCTACGCTCAATATTTTTTTAAATTTTTATGATAAAAAACTTTCTTTTTTTGCAAATTAGTTAAAAAGTTATTTGATTTAGTGGCCTAATGGTCTAAGGCGTCACTCACGTGTTTGACTGTCCTACTGAATACGGGAAGATTAGGGTTTGAATCCAGGTTGAATATACTGAGAGGTTTTTACTAAATGGTTTTCCAGTCTCCTTTTACTCAAATGTGGGTAGACATCCTCTAAAATGTTGCTTTACCCATTCCTACCCTACTAGAGTAAATACCATATATGCTTATCAACTGAATAGGTAGTAAACACGTGGTGAAAAAATAAATCAAATTAAAATATTGTTTCAGTTAAACTAGTTTAATTTTATACATAACGATATATCTCTTACTGGTATAAAAACAAACTGTTTAGTCTCTTAAATCGATATTATTTGAAATGATAGTCCTACTACATATATTAATGTGTGGTACAGTTGTAGGCCACTTGACTGCAGACACCACTATCCTCTACACATGACCGGAGAGGCGCCAGTCTTAATGAAATCTGTTAAGATGCATCGAGATTTCTTAGAGGTCTCGTTGAATGCCAACACTTTTTAACGTCGCTAGATCTCTACTCAACATGAGGGAGGGTGTTTGGTGGGCACATCCCCCACTTGTCGGAAGCTAGAAAATTCTATAGATATTAAACAGCTTTAGAAGTTATCTGAAGTGTTTTTTTTTATGGTAACATAGCCCCATAACTGCTGAGGGCTAGGAACAATTATAATATTTAACACCTCTACATTTCTATCTGAAGAGTTTTTTATGTCCCCTAACTGCTGAAGGCTAGGAAAAATTCTAACTCTAAGAGCTATCAGGAGTTTTTTTTAAATGTGAAACATAGCCTCCTAACTGCTGAAGGATAGGAACAATTCTAAATATTAAACAACTCTAAAAGCTATCAGGAGTTTTTTTAATGGAAACATAGCCTCCTAACTGCTGAAGGATAGGAACAATTCTAAATATTAAACAACTCTAAAAGTGATATGCAGTGTCTTTTATGGTAGCACAGACTGCCGAAGGCTAGAAAAATTATAGATATTAAACACCTCTCGAAGCTTTCTTTCTGAAGTGCTTTTTATATTAACACAGCCCCCTACATTGTAATTGTATCTTAATTTTGGTATTGTTTGAACCATAAATAAAGCCATATATATTTTGTTTATAAAATTTCGGGGGTGGGGAGAGATGAGGGGTGTTGAACCCCCAAATCCCCCCTGGCTACGGCCTTGATTTGTCGGATGTACTTAAAACGATATTCTACTTATGATTTATCAATGCTGTTTTCCCAACCTCTCTTCGCGTGAATGTGTGTGCATTTCCTATAATATACCGTTCTCATATATACACCATAGATTAAGCAATTTAATGATCACACACATAGGTGGTTTATTGGTCTAATGCCGGTGACGAGGAGGCTGAGGTTCAAATCTCAGTAGAGTATACTTGGGATAATTTTTTTCAAAATATGATTTTTTACCCTATCCTTTCTAGTGCAGGTGCAGTTTATTTAAACGATCTCCTCCAACCCTAATCTTTAAATTAAGGTGTTAGTGTTTGAAACTCGAGGTAAGGGCAGTGTTTTTGCAGTTTTTATAGAAAATATTTTTTTTGTCAAAATAAATCTAATATTGCTCCAGTCGAATAAAATATTTTAATGTTCTTCGCATGGTGATATCAAAATTTATTGAATATATGTCAAGGGTGCCCTAGAATTTAATGACAGCTTTGTCTCTTTATTTGAAATTTTTATCATCTAATGCCGCTATGCTAGTGGCATACATCCAAGACCTGTTTAGGTCATCATGTGAAGAAAGGTTGGGGGGGGGGGAGTCAAGGGTTCAATTATCGGTCCCGGCACAGATTTATCTGTTAACCAAACCATTCCTTCACCTCTGACAAGACATCTTGTGAATGTGTGGAATGCCAGGCCTCCACCGTGGTTCGGATTCCACGTTAAACTGTAGGACCTCCATTTCATCTCACAATCACCCTACCATTACACATTAGCGTAAGTGCGTATAGCCCGTTCGGGTAGTAAGACATAAGGCTAGTAATAATAATAATTAAACTTTATATTTCTAATGAAGCGATTTTTGATCTATTTTGGCCAAACAAATGTTTTGCTATAAAACTGGGAAAATGTATTCCTTGCATCGCCTACTCTCCCACCTTAAGGTGTTAATAATCCCAACAGTAGAACGCATGAACTAGCTAGTTCATCTTCTCCTCACACCCGCTCATTTTTAGGTTTTACCCAATTGAGCACAGATTTCACCAACATTTCCTAAAAGAAAGAGATTAATTTGTAGTCGGTAATCTCTCACTTTTTTTTCTGGTGCGAGATGACCTCGAAGCGTCGGGGCAGACCCAAAATAAAAAAATAAAAAGTAAAGCCAGCCGGACCTAACTGCGCAGTATTTGTAAACTACTCGAATTCCCTAGCATTATTCATCCAGGACCTTCTTTTTCTCCCCGATCTAAATCAAACCTCCCATAAATCGTTTAGCTTCTTCTTACGACCCCGACATTGCCCCCTCCCCTTTTCCCCCCTTCCTATTACACTGAATTTAATGTAGCTATAGTATAATTTTCATAGAATTGGCTTTTTATAAAACAGAAACTCTGTTTGTGTGGTCAAATTTGACAACATTTTACTATATTATTATTGTTATTTTATAGATATTGGTATAATCTATCAAACGTGACAGCTGTAACTCACATGACCTGACACATAAATACGTGAAAGAAGATATAGTTTTTTTTATCTCTAGGATAAGGTTGTTTCTATGAAAATTGGACTGTGGGTGCGAGTGTATAGTCGGCAGTGGTGGAGGGGGTTTGACGTCACAGTAATTAGGAAGGCGCCGTGGGTCCCATATAGCGCGAAGACCACAACGCACCATCTTCATACATCTCAGACAACACTCTTGCCATTTGTGACGGAGGAGGGGGGATGGTGAAAGAGAGGGGATGCTATAGTTACGTCACACAACACTTTACTTGTTTCAGGGCTGATAATGAGGACATAAGCAGGGGGGAAAGAAGGGAGGTAGGGTAGTAGTTTTTGTTTTTTATTTAAGCACCTCTCCTTACTACCCGTTCGGTTTGTACGCATTTGAACGAGTAACTCGAATGTGTTAGGGATTAAGGATGTTGAATTTAAGGGAAGTGTACCAGCAATTGTGTGGAAGCAGAGTGTAAAACCATTTAAGGAAGTAAACATAGTTATACCAGACCGAGACTTAAACCCTGATATTACCATTATTGGCAGTTTCATCTATTTCAAGAGTGATGCCTTAGACCATGCGGTCACCGAATATAGCTTATGGTGATGAATTGTTTCTAGTGCACCTAGTTTGAGGGGACGGTACTTTTGTCTGCCAAATCTAGATTTTCCACTACGTTTAGTAGCAATATTTATGTTTAACCCTCACTCCCCCTCCTGTCCAATGTATCCTGGAATCCCATTTAAAAATTTAAAGTTTTCAAACTTATTTGGAGTGATTCCTTTACCTTATGCCAAATTATAATTTTCTACTTCATCATTTAAAAAAAACATTATAGCCCCTCCACCCTATTTTTAAATTTACTGTTTTTATATTTTTCTGATTATATGTGGCAATCATTCTACCTTAATGCCCAATTTCAGTTTTCTAGTTCATCTAGAAGTGGGTTTTCATTTGCGGACAGATCTACCTTCAACATTATATATATATATATATATATNNNNATATATATATATAAAAATTCATAGTTTTAAAATAATAATCCACCGTTAATTTAAAATACATTTAAAATCTTGGCACAGTAAATAAATAAAAATAAACTACCACTTAAAATATATGTTTTATTTGTAGTAGTAAATATTTAATTGCTTATAGAGTATCTAGGCGATCGTATTGAAATAATTTACACGTTCATCTAAAGCAAGCTACTGAATCAAATATGAAAAATCAAACACTTATCATTAGTGGTTTGAAAAATTTAATACATCTAATTTTATTGGTTAAAACAGCTTTTAAAGGACAATTAAAATAAAATAAAAATTAGTAAAAATACTTGTAAAAAAAAGAAAAATTAGAATTAGTTTATTTTCTCAAAAAAGTTTTGGTGGACGATTCCCCTTAAAATAGTGAGAATATTAATCTTTTTGAAATGAGGCCCCTTCATAATTTTCCATGTTCAATGTGGTCCTTATGGTCAAATGAGTTTGGCACGCCTCCTTTGGATCAAAGCTTATAACGGTTGAATATGATACTGAGGGCTGATATTAGACTCATACCGACTTCACTTTGGGCGCTTTTATAAGATGAGACTATCTAGATTCCTTACAAGATAATAGTGGTGTATTTCTTTAAAACAATATCTTCCTCAGCCTATCCTCTTGGGTTATATGTATACTTTGAGTAGCCGATAGCCAATATTAATTATATATAAACTCACTTTGTTGGCCGCGTGTTCTAACGCGCTACTCTAGCAATAGACTAGATTACCAATAACTGGGAGATCGTTGTTTAATCCCGATCAGGTGTGCTTAGGGTGACTTTTTTCCTAATATGTTTACCACTCTCTCTATCACGCAAATTCAGTTACACTTCCTCTAAATTCAACCTTCCTCATCCTTAACCTATAATAGTAATTAGTACATGAGCGCATAGCCAGAAATAATAGTAAAATGCTGTGATAAAAAATATACTAACTGTTAAATCTCATATTGAAAACCACACTCAGTGCACCCAGCCGAGATTCAAACCTCGAACCTCTCCGTTTTGTATTGCTAGCCTAACGTCATAGACACCGTGACTATAGATGTGGGCTCATACATCCTAGTACTCTTATTCTTACACAAAAGGTTAAAGAGTATATTTGAAAATACATGGTTATTATAAAAACATTAATCTAACAGATGGTTAATTTTAATCTCTCCGGAGCATAAAAAAATAGAGATGTGTTGCATTGATAAGATGTTTTGAAATTTAGTGAATTTATCACTCTTAACAATCTAATAAGACTAGGAAGTAATCTTAATTTACCAATGTAGGCTGCCACGTGGAGTTTTCAAGAAATGAGACTGGTCCAGTGAAGGGGATCTGTCTATCCCACCAGATATTATCAGATCCCAGAATGTTTCATTAATAAAAGATCAGAATACCGATTACAACTGATCCGTTGTGTATTTATTTAAAATTAATCTGGCGGTCGTACTGAAAGATTATCTACTGATATAAATTGATTCAAACTTTGGCTAATTATTTTATCATGTAATCTATTGTACCAGACGTGAGGGGTTTTATCTAAAATTCTGTTTATATTTAACGTGTCGTGTGGATTGACTTGTTTTTTTTTTAAATTTGTCTAGGTCCTATGCTTGAACTGGATAATATTAATGATTGAAATATATTGTTTTGTAAAATATATATATATAT
>CABFOV010003447.1:0-29172 GCA_902141375.1 Timema poppense | reverse complement strand
CCCCACACACACACCAATATAAAAAGTTTAAATAATTTAAAGTTGGCTCAAAAATGTTCAACTAAGTTCCTTACTCAATTTTGTAATTCCTCTCCTCCAAATTAGTCAAAATCTGCCACCACATACTTTAATGTATTTTTGTGTATTTGAGGATGCATTACAGCATGCAGATATTTATGAGCTTATCCAACCAGGATACTTGTTTACCTCACAATAATTCCCCTCTTCTGTTTCTCCATACACATACATATTGACTCCCCTGTTTGACCCTGTACTTTTCGTTTACCCTGAATACAATATTTAATATAGGGCCATAGTGCAAGCCATCAGGGTGAGACTACTACCTTTAAAGATAAGCGGAGTGTACAGTACATTGTTGACTCAAATTTAAAATAAAAGAAACACGTTTCTTACGGTTTGATACAGATGTAAGAACATCAATGTGTCCGAAGTTTTGAGAACTTGACTCTTTGATACCATGTAATTTGATAGCACTTTTTAAGTCACGGGTAACTTTAAAAGTATAAAGATTAGCTTCTCAAGTTAAGTAGTCCCATCTTCAGGAGGATTGATATCCTGACAAGTGACAACTTGTGGACAGCCGTTTCTTGCTTCTCATTCTATATACAGTTCAATTTTTATATAAAGGGGCTTATCTGCCAACTAGAAAAACTACTAGTTGTACCCTCGCGTATTCATACGTCAGATCAAATGATATTGAGTCTCCATTATTGATTTCTAGTATAAACATATATTAAATGACACCAATGATATGGTAAAATATTATCAATATTGAACGCTAAATACTATTTTTGTAATTTCTAAAAGGCTTGTTCTTTGAAAACTGTACTGTACTTGACATGGTTTTATGGAATTGTTTTTATTTCAAGATTTCTACAAGTCATTTTCATATCCCTGATAATCTTAATAAAGTGTTCCTCAAATGGTGTGCTACACCACATTGGTGTGACTCGGCGGTGAACCACTGTAGGTGTGCCGTTACGTACCGTGCGTCCACAGCCAACAACTCGACACACAGCTGTTCAATTAGAACAATAATGCAGTTGTTACAAGCGGCAGTCCTACGTCGTCTGCATTTTTTTACTTTACTAGTACGTTCTCATATTTTGAATATATCTGACAAAATCAAAAACTTTCGCATGAAGTTAGAGTTGTGTTTTACTCAAATTACCAATAGTTTGAATAAAATGTTTTCAAAATTAGTGTTAAGGGTACAAGAACACACACCAAATAAAGCTACTTTGAGAAAAAAATTAGTAAATAAATTTTTTAAATTCTGATTTATTTAACAATCGTTTAACTGGGTGTGCGTAGTCTCTCTTTTTGCTGCCGCGGTGCGTACCCGGGACTAAATAATGTGAAGTAAAAAAGGCGGCTTTTTATGTGTTCTGTGAACTTAAAAAGTTTGCGGAAAACTACGTTTAGACTAGCTGCTTTGTTTGTTCTAGAGCTAATTTAGTTTGTAAGTCGTGTTTTGGTATCCCCAGTTTGTTAATAAAGGGCATTCTAAATACTTATAGTTAATAATAATGCGTTGTAATAACGTCAATATAATGTCACCATTAAATTAATAATCTAATCTTTAATAAGCATTTTATACAACTTATAATTTAGCTTCTTCGTTATTATATGAATAAACTCGTCCATACAACACTTGTCTTGGGGAAATAACTTGAATAATTGAGTTTTAAGTTAACAAGTTTACGCTCTAATAGCTGAGATAACCTGGTTCGTATCCTCAGTCACATAGGAAGTCGGGGCTCAAATCCCGGATGGGTGTAAAGAGGGTGTTTATTCATAAATTATTTCCCCATTATATATCAACTCAAGTGCTGTTACATTTCTTCTAAGTTATACCTTACCTCTACCCTACCCCACTAGTGAAATATATGAAAGTCCCAGATGGATAGTGAGTCATGATACACGAAAAATATGTATCTATATTTGTTTAATCAAGAACAGTTTTCTAGAACTTTATCTATCTTTGGGATATGACTTTCAAAATATAAAACAAGCAGTTTATTGTAAGCTAGCTGAAAATCACGTTGATACTTGCTACGATGGCTGTATGTTCTAACACGCTACTTTCGCAGTAGACTAGAATGCTGACAATGGGAAATTTAGGTTCGATTTTCGGTCTAGTTTACTGAGGGTGGTTTTTACAAAATGGTTTTCCACCCTCTCTCCACTTAAATGCGGTTACACTTCCTATAAATGTGACTTTCCTAAAAACCTAAAACCGTTAGCGTAATTAGTACATAAGCGTATACCCAAACTGGTAGTAAGTAAGAAGCAGTGCTAAAAAAAAAGAAGTTCATATGTCCTACATTTTTAGAATGAGCTCCTGAAATCACTATCCGTTTCATTACTTTTATTAAGCACGCAAAGGCTCTTATGAAAATGGGTCTTTCACTTAAAAGGCCTTAATGATGCTATTCTGTGATGATCTTTCCACCAATCACGAATGATTGTTTGTTAACTGAAGTGAGTTGCAATTTATTTAGACGCTTATCTTACTCGTGCAAGCGTAACATGGTTAGTGATAGGTTGATTAGTATTCTTTCACAGTGTGTAAACGTGAGTATAGTAATAAGTTGGCATTCATTAAGCAATTGATTTGATTGCATTGATTAAGTGAATTGTACAGGCATTAGATATGATCTAGAGATAGATAGATACGTTCAATCTGGATCAGATTAAGTAACTCGGCTACGTAACAAATTGGTTATAACTTATAGGACTGCGTAACTAAGTAGTCATAGAGGTAGACGACAGGTGGTACCTAAGATAATTAATGTTGTATATAGGTTAGTGGCGCTTAAGAAGTCATTGACATTTTTAGTCTTAAAAATAGGTGTTCAACATTATGCGTATTCTCCCAGGTTAAGTTAGATTAAATATTATCTGCTTAGAAAGTGCACATTAAAAAATAAAATAAGTATGGAATCATATTTTTGACGTTAAAAAACCCATAGTGTTTGACTACTCATCTGGGCTATTCACGTGTAATCACAAAAATGGGATAGAGATGAGAAAAGTATAATTTAGAAGAAATGTACCCGCATTTGTGTGGAGAGAGAATGTTAAACCACATGGGGAAAATCACAACAAGTACACCAGGACTAGATTTTAACCCCATTACCAACCAACAATCCAAGAACAGGTTGAAGCCCTACCCCACATGCTCACCATTAGGAAGCATTAATTTTTGTTTATTTATTGTGTTGTACTAATGATTGAAAAGTCAATTTTATTGTACTCATAAATAATTATTGAAATAATTCCATAAAATAACGAAGAAAGTTGGTATAGTAAAAAGTACCATTTATACTTGAAATTCAAATTCAAGTAAAGAGGTCCACTGTACTGTGGTCAAGAAAAAATCCATCTTTCATATTACGTGGTAACTATAATAAAAAGCTCAAGCACAAATAATATATGCGCTTTTAATTTTGGTACTAGCAATAGATGCTTTAATAATCCAATAGCGTTAAATTTATGAGACCTATTTTAAAATAGTAAAATAATATCAATTTCCTCCATAAAATAAAAAAGGTACTTAACTCCACACGGACGTTTTCGCTCTATTGTTTAAAAAATGTAGATAGTTACACAAACTTCATAATATAATATATACTAGCGAACCCGAGAAAAAAATTGCTCTAAACATACGTAAAACATTTTTTTACTCCTGGTTTTAAACTTCATAATTTTATTTTTAAAGAATTAACGTCTTCATTTGTATATTTGGAGCAATAAAAAATATCGACATTGGGTCCCTAAGGGTCAACACTTCAAATTAAAATTTTGATTCCCGGTTAAAATTTTCGTAATTTTACTAGGGGATGCACATCTTATGGTTATCGTATTGCTATTAAATTTCTATTTTATAAATTTTGACAATAAAATAGGTTATTATTGACTATTAAGTCTAAAATAAAAGAGATATAATCGTTATAGCCGATTTTGAGAAAATGGAATTTTCCTCTTTTCACCCTTTAGTAAACTGCTATTAACTTTAGGGTTAGACAGACACACAGACAGACGGCGTTGCAAAAACCACTTTTTAGGGATCTGGGGGTGTCATGAAACGTCTATATTCATCAAGATGTTGGGCTATATTTTTGACAGTCATAATACTTGATCTTAAAGTGTTGGCTAAGTTAAAAGAAATGTATATTTGTGTATAGCTTGAAAACTTTTGGTTTTATAAAAATATATTTTAAGTAAAATATGTTTATTGTAAATATATCCACATGTATTCAATGATAAGTAATATTCATATCTCAAAGACTTACGGAGATAAAACTAAAAATTAGAATTTACGCATCAGACCAGAGCCCTTAAAGTAATTTTTCCGAAATATTGAGAGTAGCCATTTTGTTTGGAATATTTATAAATGTTTTGAAATTAAATTAAATCAAAATCGTTAGAGCCGAATATGAGAAAATTGATTTTTTCTCTTTTTGCCCTTCAGCAAACTACCCTTAATTTGAGGGTTCAATATCCAATTCCAAAAATCCTCGGGGTAACCCTAAAAAACCTTAGATTTCAAGTTTTAGCCCGATTGGTAAAAATCTTAGGCTCTGGTTGGAGGTAAAGACAGACAGACAGACATAAATTCAAAAACAACTTTTTCGGATTCGGGGACGTCATGAAACGTCGAGATTAATCAAAATCTCTAGTTCGATATTTTTAACGATCACAATACTTTCTCTACCTGTAAGATAGCGAGAAAGTAACTAGTAATGAAGTAGTGCTCAGTAATATTTTATGAGTTACCCTCACCACTTTAATCAATTAAATTGTACTATATATACAGATTTTATTAACACAGAGAAGATGGAAAACCATTTTAAAGCCATAAAAATCGACCTATACAGGATGGATAAAACCCTCAGCTTTTTAGATCTAGAATCGATCGCCTTACCCTGTCGAATTATTTACATAAAATGGACACAACAGAGTTTTTGTTGGAGAACAAGCTTCCATTCTAAACAACCTATTATCTCATTGAAATTTCAAACATCGCTCCATAACATGTTAAAGATCTCTTAACAAGCTAATAGCGACCCGGAAAACACACAAACAAAAAAAAGAAGAAAAATGTTTCTTTTTAAACTGGCTTGAGTTCAATTACCCTTGAGGTCGATCAGGCCAATACGAGAGGTGGTGTGTATCTCGGCCCTCTACAGTAATTACATAGCGTGCTATCAGACAGAATAATCTGGGGTGTTTTAATTGGTTGCAGCAACTTCACTTCCCAAAGGGCCATATGAAGACGGGATGGGAATTGCTCTACAAGGATTATTCAAGGACAATAACATTTTGGCGGGACTTGGAGTGTTCGAGATGACTTGAGTAAGACTTACACAAAGGTCACTTGATTAAGGTAGACTGTTTGATTAGTTATACTATGGTCGACAAACTGAGGCGTTTCGACTTGTTATTTATTTATATAGTCGGGGGAGCACACTAATTCGATAAAATCATATCAATGTTTGTCTGAAAAATGGGGGTAGGAATTTTAAAGTTAAGAATCAAATTGCTGAACAAATTATTTATGCTTTTTGTTGAGGAATTCTCCATCAAGATATCATATTCTGAAAATTGAAAAATGACACCTGGAATCTGCCTTAAAATATGAGTGAGGAATGACGCTGAGCACGGAACGATTCCTGGATAGCTCAGTGGTTAGAGCATTGGCGTACTAACCCAAAGGTTCCGGGTTCAACTCCCGTGTCCAGGTGTCATTTTTCAATTTGCAGAATATTACAAAGCTAGTTAAAGAGAAAGTGCACTAATGTAAGTATGGATGGAGTATGGAAAAACCACACTATTAAGTCATGTGTGAATACAACTCTAGAATATCCAGTTGTCATTCGAATCTTGACCTTCCCGTTGCCAACAATCCAGTTTACTGAGGATGTAAAAATTAATGAATTTTGTAAAGAACTGTTAAGTCGAAACCTTAATTTGGGGATATAGAGAACACCAGAAAAAGTCAGTGTTTTGCAACTTTTATAGCAACATTTTTTTCGACAAAATAAATAAAATATTTCTCAACTAGAAATATAAAGTTGAGTTTTCTTCACATGGTGATATCAACAGTTGTTTAATAACTGCCATAAGCATAGTGGCAATAGATGTCAAACATTTTAAATGAGGAGAAAAAGTTGTCAAGATAGATATTCAAGAACTGTTAAGGTAACTATGTAAAGAAAATTAAACTTTATATTTAAACTGGAGAAATCTTTGAATTCTTTTGAACCAAAAAAGTTTCAAAACAAAAACTAATTACCTTTTCTCACGTCCACTTCACCTCCAACTTGAAACTGCGCATACTGTTTGAAATAATTTGTACTTTCTTTTACCACATTGGTTCTTTCTAGACTAGCAAGATGAATTCTCCAACTGTTAATTTTGACAGATGTTATACATTTCACAGTCTAGACTTACTAGACTTACCAAGTGCTGAATATCTTCTATTTTGTTGTTATGAACTGCCTAAAAAGTTATCAAATTAACGGTTCCACTGTACTTGCTCTAATCCTTTAAGAGTTAAAACCAATATTAGAAACACTATTCTTCCAATTTGAAATAGAGAAGCGGAAAAAAAAACAAGTATTGTATTGATTTTATTGAAGGACAAATTATAATATGTTGTTGCTGTCACTATCAATACTGATTTTAAGTGAAACATCGTTTAATGAGACGGCAGACTTAATATAAGGTCATATTTCTAGGTCCGTATATTTATTTTGCTTACATACATTCATTTCGCTACCCGCCCAAGTGTATCCACACATTTACACAAATGGGGAAAGGGGAGATATAGGCGGTAGAAATTAGAGGTAGCATATTCACATTTGTGGGAAGGAAGAGTAATAAACCCAATTTGGTGGCCTCATAGTTTAAGGCGTTACCCTCACAATTTACTATACTGCTGATGACGGGGAGATCGTTGTTTGATCCCAGTTGGGTGTACCGAGGGTAGTTTTTACTAAACGGTTCCTTCTCTCTGCATGAAAATGCGGGTACTCTTCCTCTAAATCCAACCTTCCTCACTCCAAACCCATTAGTATAATTAGTACATAAGCGTATAATGGATATTAAAACGTGGTGCTAAAAAAAAGTAGGATTTTATTTAGAAAAAAACCCTCACCTGACCAAGATTAAAATTATGGTCTCCCTGTTACCGTTAAATCAGACTATACTTTACTGATGCCTTTGTCCGTATGCCCATCGATGCATGTTATCATATGTTAACAAACCTAGTAAAGTGATCTGGATACGGAAGGTTTCCTACAAAGGTGCGGTCAGTGACCAGCGTTCTATCTGCTATCATTGGCATCAGGGACGGTATTTATTGATGCGGACAGGATGAGTCACGAGCAATCTGCACCGGCAAACCTAGGCCACATACAACACCGTTGATACGTTAGGCTTCAGGAGTGGGTTTTAGTCCCGGAAGGATTGGAAGCCACAGTGAAAAGTACGAAACCTTGGCTCAATCCCGCTCATGCTCAGTCTCCGTGAAAATAACAGGGGAGTATGTGTCAGAAAGAGGTATACGTTTTTTCCTTCTTTTTTTTTTCTTGCACCGCTATCCGTTCGGGTTATACGCCTATGTACTAACCACGCTAAAGTGTTAGGGATGAGAACGTTCAAATTTAGAGGAAGTGTAGCCTCATTTATGTAAAGGGTGAAGGAGAAAGCCCTTTAGTAGCAATCACCCCCCCTCCCCCCAGTACACCTAAGTGGGACTTGACACCCAATCTCCCCATCATCGGCAGTTTAGTATATTTCAAGAGTGACACCTTAGACCATGCGGCCACTGAAGCGAGTTGTATAACTTATTAATGTAAATCTCGTTAATTACGTCATTTTTGCAGTTGATACATAGAGCAAAGTTCTTTTTGACATACACACACAGAGAGACGCCTTGGTTTCGTGCTCTTAATTTGTGACTTTTGATCCAAATTTGTGGCCTATAATCCAAATTTTGACACTCTCAGCACTAGAGTATCCCTCAAATGTTATCCGCTAAAGTATTTTATATTATGTCCTGTTGCCAGTTAGATATACATAAAAAATATAAGATTATACCGAACAAGAATCCCATTAGTTGCTTTAGATGTATTTATTAAACTACTTTTTATATTACTATACATATATACATACATAGCAAATCACACCGTTCCCTTACGGGGAAATCAAGAAACTGTGCATATAGCTAACAAAAAAATAACAGTTCCGAAATTAATTCATCCTCACTAACTTTCTCCACACGTCCCTATCCTTGCATACTCCCTTCACTTCAACAACATCCATACACCGAGTCCTACATGACCTTTCAGTCTTAGAATTCTTAATGTTTCTCTTTTTCACACATTCATCTACAACATTTCACCATGTCTTACATGGCCTACCCTTTCCTTTTGATCAACACAATCTACCTTAATTTATTTGTTTCATTACTCGATCCACACTCATACTCTCAAAATGCCCAAACCAACGTAAGAATATTTTTTTCCCCCTTAGTGTATTCCCTTTTAAACCGCACTCATTCAACACCCATTCATTACTGACTGTCTATAAGAGTTTTTCCACATACATTTCTTAGATATATCATTACAACCTAATTCAGCTTGCTCGTGTGTTTCTTCTGGCAAACCCACTCTTCACATCTATAAAACAATGCTAACTATAATCTTAAATCTAAACCTATTCATTATATGTTGCGTACCTATCAGACACTGCACCCTTGGACTCTTAAAATAACGGTAATATTCACGACTTGAGTCTTGGGGGTGATTTCTTTAACCCCATTACCCACAGGGTTGGATAAACAGCAGGAGTCCAGCCAACACAGTTTATTTTCAAAGCTGTGGCAAAGTTATCATTTTCTCCAGCTTTCGCTAAAAAATAGTTTTTAGTATTCAGTATAGTGTGAGGATGAATCCTTTAAAACAAACTCTTGCAAATGTGCTTGTTGTTTTTTATAACAATACTATAAAACACTGTCCCACTGTCTAGCAGTTCTTAGTCTAGTTTGAAATCAACTGATGGAAACATTCTACAAATTTTGATAATATAATAATAAATATAGCCCACTTCGGTGGTTGGATATTCACTTACGTGTCACTTTTGTAATCTGATGCACCACCGATGATGGGCAGATCGAGGTTAGAATCCCTATCAAGTGCATGAAGAGTGGTTTTTCATACAAATATTACTAATAAGTCTCCACGGAAGTTCGAGTACACATTCTTTATATTAATACTTCCATCATCCCTAACACTTGAGAGTAACTAGCACATATAAGTAGGCCTATAAATTGAACGGGTATTAAGAAGTGGTGCTAACAAAAATAGTAAATAAATGTCACCTTTCAAGCTAGGCAATTTGATTAACGAAACTCTCCTAGATTAATTTCATTTCTGAATCATGATTCGATTTATCTTGTTAAATGAAATTCCAAGCTTAGTTAACAGTTTTAGAATCTCTGGATAAAGCACATACACCCAGAAATTAATCAATAAATATAATATTATTTAAAATGAAAAATTACAGCTGGACACGGGAATAAAACCTGGGACCTTTAGCTTAGTACACCAATGTTTTAACGATTGAGCTGTCCAGTAGTCATCCCGTCCCCAGGGTCATTCTCCACTCATATTATAGGGCAGAGTCTGTGATGGACGTTCGTAAACATTCATCTAAATACGAGCAATCAATTAAGATCACGAGCTCTCAGATAACGCGGCCACCTTCGATTGTAGAGTTTGATGCCACCAAAATTACAATTAAAATGTGCTTAACATAATGTATTAAATAGACAAGCTATTATACTTGTTAAGTACGGTTATATCCGCATCTAAATATCAACTTAATAACTATAATAGCTTGTTTATTTAATCTAGAGACTATAATGTTTTAACAATTTTTTAATTGAATTTTCACGTGTTTAGTTTCTAATCTTAACTAGTATAAATCCTTATTTTTTTTAAAAAAGTCGTAAGAATGAAACAAATTCCATTAGTATTAATATTACTCCAGGATACATAGTAAAATAATCTTAGTTATAAACTAATTAGCATAAAGAATTACAACGAAGTCTAGACCTTAACATTCAATAAACATTCTTTGTGTCAATAAAATAATCTCCTTTACAGTTACTTGTTGTAAATTAATATATAACATACTATAATCTTTCAACCATTCTATGTTATTATGAAGAGGAATATAATTTTAAATGAATGCAGTCAATTCTTTTTGAAAGGATAATAAATGGATTGCTTGTATTATATTGCATTTGTTCACATATTATATGCAAATTGTTTAGTGAAAGCTGCGTTCATAAATAAACATATCACAAGTGACCTGTGAGACAACCGATGACATTTTAAATTACTATATTTTCATTTACATTTTAATGGTGTCATTTTAATACGTATTAGTTTGTTTTTTGCAGCGATAATTAAAGTGAAAATTTGGTAATGAGCTTTTGAACTTACCCGTAACAGTGGTTGAATGCCAGTACCAGTCGCGTACCCCATTTAGGGCCACGGCCTATCAAAATCTACCCCCCTGATTCCTCAAACTTATCATAAATTATTATTATTATTACTATTAGCACCACGTCTTACTACCCGTTTGGGCTGTACGCACTTACGCTAATGTGTAATGGTAGGGTGATTATGAAATGAAGGACCTACAGTTTAACATGGAATCTGAACCATGGTGGGGGCCTGGCATAAAATAATAAAACAAATACATGTTTTATTATAACATACAAACGGTCATGCTAAATTATTTTAAAATTCTGTAGTGGTTTGTTAAACCAACCCTTAACATAGGGATATTACTATAATTAAGAGGCTGCTGATGTCAAGTCAAAATATATGATAATTGGTTTATAGTAATTATATTAATACTATGAAAAATACAATCACATGGTACTACTCATACAGTGGTAGTTTCTGAAATATTCTGTGTACCTATGGAGGTATGAGGTTCGATTCCCGGCATAACAAAAATATTTTATCATTATTGAAAGTGGGATTCATGTTTATTATTAATGAATTTTAAGAAATAGGGGCAGAATGTTGTATTTGTCCTAGAGTTAAGTTAGTTTGATAACATTTGTTGGTTTAGAAGGTTCGCATCAAATGACGCTTAATCTATCCCCCTGACCCTTTACCTATATCTTAGAGCACAGTTATTATTTTTTAATTCGTTATCCCTTTTCTTAATACAAAATTACTAGCGGTTCCGGGTAGTAATGGTTAGTTTTTATTTTTAATAATTTACTGTCAGTTATTGAGCAATTTTTAATCAAATGAAAAATATAAATAATTAAAATAATTATTTAAAAATGGATGTATACATTTATACTTATTACTATTAACTAAATTTTGTATGATTTACTATATATATATATATATATATATGATGTTTATTAACTATACGAATGATTATTTAAAGTTTGTTTGTGAAATCGTTCCAGACGACTTTTATTTCTAAAATAAAATAAACAAATAGAGAATGAAAGGTTTCAGTTTATTATAATTTTAATAGCTCTATCATTTAATTTTGTTTGTTGCGAAGTTATATATTACATGACTAATATTTTATAAACAAGGCATTGTTGATAAATAAATAAATGTATGTACAGGCCAATATATATAGCCCTATAAATGGTTCAGATCCCGAATGAGCCATATTATAATTGTTTTTATTTCGTAAGAAAATTTATATGTGGGATTAATTCAAAGTTCACCATAAGTGTGGCCTTTAACATTTGTTAATACGTGTGTAAGAACTCACTAGTTTAGTAAATAATTGTCTAATTATTAAGAAAAAACTTTTTCTCTTACTATTTACAAATATTATATCTTTTTAAAATATTTAATCTATATTTACTTCCATTATTTTATCTGGTTGTGTAATATATACTGATATTGTCGTTTTTTAGTGTTATTATTCATTGCTTAGTTACTGTATGAATCTTTGACCTTTTTCCTGCACTATATTCTTTATATAATCTATACTTATAATTAAACTGCGAATTGGCCCGAACGTTTGATTAATATTGTTTTTCCAGTAAACTTAAAAAGTACTCATAGGTTAGACATTTTACTTCTATTGTATTTATTTCTTTAAGAATAAAGGGCTATAAACCATCACGCTATATCATCAACGAAAGAAGCAGTCTCGTAAAAACTGTTACTGTGGTTACATTTGCTTTTTGAATTTGGGGAAGGGTCCTTTAATTTCCGGTGGAGCCCTCCCTCCCAATCCCTACCTTTCTACGCCCATGCATCTGGGGTTCATAACCTAGTCTGCACTAATCATCCTTTACAGGCCTCAATATTGTTATGTTTGTATGTATAGGGTGTAATGAACGTTTTACAAACGTGGAGGAATTGTAAAGGGTACAAAACTATACAAATATGGGTATAAATGTCATTTTACAACCCAAAGTTACCTCATTAAGGTATACAAGCATCAAGAGTAGCCCCCTCTCATATGTGGCACACCCGGTGTCTAATGGGCTATACAATAGGCTTTTCCATATATATATATATATAGTGAATATCCTCCACAAAAACCTCCACGCTTGTAAAGGACATTCACTTACACCCTGTATATGCTTATCATAAGCAACATGATCTCCACATTCCAAACCTATATCTTACCTTTTGTTTTCCTAATTAAATACACATTAAAATAAATTGTGAGTCGTGAGGAAGTCAAATGTATCTTCACATATCAAGGTCGGACATTGATCTCAAGCCATTATACCTCCAACGAAAAAAAAAAGAATGTTATCAGCTCAAAGTTTTTGACTTATTTTACTACAATTATTTTTTGTTGTTTTGTAAAAAGGTTTATTGATTATATTTCATAGTTTATAGTTAAAATGTATTGAGAATAATAATCAATAATATCCAACTTAAGTGGGCTCGTATAAGGTGTTGTACGTTAAGCACTATCCTATCATTTTACAGAGGTTTTGAGTTCGAATTCCAACCATGTTTAAAATTTAAGTGGTTGAATTTTGTGAAACCATGTTAGGTTGCAAACTATTTAGATTTCACTGTGACAGAGTATAATTTTTATCTGGTGTGCTTAACCTGCTTTTTTTGAACCAAAAGATTATACCAACACACTATTTACAAACTAAATTAATTAACGTCCATTGGGCTTATATAAAATATAGAGTAAACCTTCATCGTTGGTCACATGGTCACTCACGTGCTATACTGGATTGGATTATCACCGACAGGGAGACCAGGGTTCAAATCCCAGCAAAGTGTTCTTTAAGGGTTTTTACCTAAATGGTTTCCTACTCTCCATCCACCCAAATGCGAGTATATTCTTTCTAAGACTTTACCTTTCTCATCCCTATACTTTTAGCGTAGATAATAATATATGGCTATAGCCCGAATGGATACTCAAATTCGGTATAAAAAAAAGGCTACACACTTTTACCAACTTTTTCAAAATGTGTATTAAAGCTCGTAGCATAATTTTCCGAAATAGGTTTTTAGTAATCTACTCTTGTCAGTTTTCCTCAGGAAAACAAATATAATATCTTATTAATCACCAAAAACGTTATTTATATATTCATTTTAAACAAATTATTAGCCCATTTAAAAAAATCAATTTTATAAAATTCAATTCTTTGAAAAGAGCACTCAAATTATTTTTTAAATAAAAACATATTCTTATTTATATTGAAATATAATTTTTAGATAACCATTTTGATTAAATCTTAAAAGTTATTATCAAAAAAAGTGACATTTTCTTTAAAAAAATATTGTAAACTACACGTAAAGCAGCCTACAGTGTTTTAAAATAGTTTGTTAATACCAATTATAAACAAAGTCATTAGACCTAATTTTGATTTTTTGAATTTTAATTTTTCAGAAATCTATTATCAGTGAACTAATATCAAAATTAATTTTTTATGAAAAATAAATATAATATTACATTACTTATAATGTAAAATAACTTAACAGATATCCATTTTAAACCAAGCTGGTACAGCCATTCTTAAAATATTCCTAATTAAAAAAAATTAATTAGTAATTCATCCAGCCATAGACAAATTTCCCCTATCGTCCCCCCTAAAACGTATACAGTTTTATCTGCCATGCCAAACACACCCCAAATATAAATTTTAAACAATATACTAAAAGCCATTTTCAAAATATTTAGAATTTTCTAAAATCATTCATTAGAAACCGCCTTTTAATGAGTTTTCCCCCCAAAACCATGCTTACAATGTTATTAAGTTAGATCAAACAATTATTCCTAGACATAAATTTTAAACAAATGCATTGAGGCCATTTTCGCAAGATTTTAATTAAACATAATTATTTGTCACTAGGCTAACCTTAATTTGAGGGCTAGGGTCAAAAATTAAAAACGTCCCTATGTATATATGGCCCTATAAAATCTAAGCATCAAGTGTGAACAAAATCCATCAAAATAATTTGGGTACGTAGCCAGACATACATACAAACAGACATACAAACAGACAGACATGGGAAACAGACATATTTGTAATCCACTTGTTTTTTGTTTCGTGTCACATAAAACTTAAGGACTCTTCATAATATCTAGATTCTTTGTTTTCACGATTACAATAATTTTTCTTGATAGTAGAAGGAAAAAATACTGAAAAAAAAATCCTGTTGAGAATTGAACCTGACGAGAATTCGACACCCTGGATCAGTATAAATAGGGAACTCTTAGACACCAATAGCTCAAAACGTTTTAAGTGTAGGCAAACTGATTAATTTTGAATTCATTTGCAATGTTAAGCCCTTTAACGTTAATTTAATGTATACTTGAAAAAAAAACTCGACCATCACAACAAGCTTTATTCAATAATATTTAACCCACTTAGTTGATCGCATGGTCTAACGCGCTACTCTCGCAGTAGATTAAACTGACGATGACGGGTGAATGAGGTTCGAATCTCGATCAGGTTTATTGAGGGTGATTTTCTCAAAATAATATTTCTCGCTTTTCACACGCAAATGCGGATACGCTTCCTTGAAATATAGCCTACCTAATTGCTAAGACCATTAGCGTAATTAGTACATAAGCGTATAACCCAAATGGGTAGTAAGTCGTGGTGCTAATATACGTATATATATAACCAATAAACAATTTCAAAAAGTCAAAATATCAAAGTAAATTCAAAACTTAATAAAATTGTTGGGAAAAATAAATGTTGAAACTTTACCCATGCATCAAGTACTGTACATCGCTATTTTTTTTAAATAAAGATAGACAATCTTAAACGTTTTATAGATGTAATAGTTCAAAACGTTTAATTTTTAACATCAACCATCCTTATTTCAGTGATATTTAGGATTCAACGTAATTAATTTCGAAGTTAAGGACATCTACCTGAGTGTAGAGACTAATTGAAATCTTCCCGAAATCTGACATTATTTTTAAGGACTTTTCAAAATAGGGTTTATGTGTGTATATTGAAATTCTTACATTTTAGAATTAATAAGTTTTGTAAAAATATATATTGAAAGGAGAGATTAGCTTGTTTTTCAATGCTTCATGAGGAAATGTCATAGAAGACCAAAATAAAATGTTAGACATAGATCCAATCTTCCTAAAAATGAAAGTGATTTTAACAGGGCTGTCACAGAAAATACATAGTTAGTGAAGATTGTTTAAGTGATTTTTAAGTTTCATGACTGCCATTTCCATAGTAATTTCAGCAATGTGAGGATATTTCACTTGAAACAGTAATATTAGCATAGTATGACAATTTTGCATACAGTGTCCCCTTGGTGCATACTGTTCCGCTACACAGTTCCGACTTCTGAGTTGTCGACCTACGGCTAGAGCAGGCGCTAATGTTACAACTTTTATATTCCCAACTGTTGCAAAAAGTTTATAAAACACTACTATTATTATTATTTCTTATTAATAAATCATACTGTACTTTAAAACTTCCACCATACAATCCAACCAAAGTTACATTGATCATAGTTAACTATTATTACCCAATCATTAGAATTGTTTGGTAGTTGAAATATGGGAATATAATTTTTTATTGAGTGAACATTTTAATTTTTCTTAGCACGCATTGTTATATTGCAAAAACAATTTTACCGATTTTATTTGATTTTATAATTTGACCACATTAATTTTATTACACCATGGGTGGAATTTTTATATGAATGCATAAACATCAAATATTTGAGTACCTTACATAATCTACTAAACTAAAAAAAAATTCTTATAAAAACTTTTACAGCAATTTTTATCAAATTTGATCAATAAATTTAATTACCACAATATTATAAATGATTGACCTAATCTGTAATAAAATTAAATCTGTGTTTATTGTCTTCCTGAAACGAACACTTTTCGAATAACTTTTATAGCTACATTAAACGGTCTGGCCTATTTTCTTTAAATCTGGTATCTATAAATGTATACGTAATATATAAAAACCCTTTGATAAAAAAAATTCTGTAAACTGTCATTTTTAATAATCCAAAATAGGTCACACACTCTTAACTATATCATTTTCCTTACAGTTTATAATTATTTATAATAATTTTTTTTATAATATAATTTATAATTATCTCATAAAAGATATTTAGTGTTATAGAGTTTTTCAATAGGTTAGTGTAATCTCTTAGGATATACCAGGATATTAAACACCAAAGAATAAAATTATTTCTTTATGTATGAAGGTCAATCAATTAAGATAATAATCCACCTAGGAGGTCCGACTCAAATGACCAACAATCAAATCGAATCTTGGAATCTTCTCCGAAGCATCTACATATTTCGTCTTGAACTTCAGGGGGGCGACGGGGGGGGGGTTCTTTTGTATTTCAACGGTCGAACTTAATGTCAATGACATTTCCTTCACCTCAACTCGCTGTCAGTGTTCACTGATGAGAAACTAATGTTTCAGTGGTTGGCTCCTTTCTTCCATAACCCAACAACCAAAGACTTAACCACCACAGCGTCCCCTAACTTTTCCGGCAGGATATTAATAGGAACTCATAATATCAAGTAGGTAATGTTTTGATTGCCAATCAACTGTCTGAATCCACCATAAAATATAAATGGTACAAAAATACTATAGCTAAAGCCTTGTGGTGTTGCTGATATCCATGGATATTTGCAATGTCTGAATCCAACATAAAATATAAATGGTACAAAAACACTATAGCTAAAGCCTTGTGGTGTTGCTGATATCCATGGATCCAATAGTACTAGTTAGGTAGATAAAAATTGGATACAAATAAATAATGAGGATAGACTGAAATTATAATTATATATTTAAACTAGCTTAACTCGTTGGGGGATAAGCTCCTAAACACACAGTGAGTTTTCTTCGCAACTGGATGTAAACTAATGTAATCCCAGAGCCGTTTTTTGATAGGTCTTACCGTTTAGCCACAAGAGACCTCCAAAGAAAGGTTCACACATACTTTAAACTTGTTCGGCCATTTTTTTATTTTTTATTTTTTTTTAACTTTTTGTAATGTTCCCGTTGGCTGAAATATAAGTTTGCCAAATTTCAAGTTTCTAGCTAATCTGGAAGTGGGTAAATATTAATGTCAGTGGGTGAGTCAGCCATATGGCTTTATAGTAGTATAATAGTATTAATAAACATAGTTGGAGATTGTGCCCCTGCTGGTATTCACGATTAGCAATTACAAGGGTATAATATCTTCTTTATTAATAAAATGAAGTTTGTGTGTCTGTCATAAATATTTCTCGATAGCTACCGCGAGCTGAGGGTTAAAATTTAAACATTAAAAGCACCTGTGTATGAACATGTGCACCACAAAGCCGACCTTTTAAAATGTGCATTTGATTTTTTTAATTAATTAAAAACTGGTTCTGAAGAAATAAAATTAAGAGGTTTTTTTTCTGCCTGTTTGGATAAAATAAAATTGTTGTCAGGAGTAACCACGGGTAGCGCCGGGTTACTTCTGCTAGTTATAGATAAAATTGAGAATAGACTAATAAAATTAAATAAATACATTAACACCTAGAGCAGATGCAAATTTCCGTGGATATTCACAATAATATAATTTTGGTGGAAAATCAATTGAAGATAAAACTAAGGGTTAAGTTATAGGCAATTCTTTTTGATATTTGCTTTCTCGCGACCCCTTAGAGAAAGGAATTATTGTGATCGCAAAAAAAATCAAATTCTATAGTTTGTTGAAAGTAGACGTTTCTAGACCCCCTTAACTGGAAAAGGTAATATTCGCGATGCTGTGTTTCTATATCTCGTTCTTGAATCGAAACCATTTTACCGATTTCTTTATTTCATAATATTCTAGAGAAGAATTTTTGAATATATCATTCCTACCCTAAGGTAGAGCGTAGTTTATTGAAGGAATAAAGAGCGACTTTCCCAAAATCCACTATAACTATTTTGATTATAGCCCGTATCTAAACACTTTCTAACATTAAAAACAAAATGCACATTTCATTTTTCAGCTAAAATGAATTAGAGGGCAATTTACATAAGTGTAGAGCTCGAGTAGTGATAGTTTTTTTTAATAATAGTTTACTTACGAACTATTTTAGTAAATTGTAAATATTTCGAAAACTTCCTTCAAGATTGACCTCACAATGGTTTTCTAAGAATAATTTTTCATTATAAATAAATATTTCTGTGAAAATGTATTTAATTGGGTTTCACACATTTTAAGAGTGGTTTTAGGTAAAGTAGCGAGAAATTTTGTGTGGTGCACCAAACAATTTTTTATATTTTATAAAAAAAAATCTAAAACAATCACCAATAAGCAGATTTATATTTGAGCATAAAATATAATAATATTGTCTGAAACTTTGTGGTTGCACTTACTGTGGAATAAGTGTTATCAAAAACTAAAAATAAATTCTCTTTACTCTTTCAAACAATTGAAAAATATATATGGTTTGGTGCACCACACATACTTTTTCGTACCTTAATCTATAAATTGAGATACTTAATCAACACTGGTAGGATTCGTGAAAGGAAATAACATATATTGTTCAATGTTACAGAAATACTCTATCAAAGAGCATAAATCGAATAATGCACAATGTTAAAGACCACGTATTGAGAATAAAGTAACCTCTATGTTCACCAAAGAGCATAGCAATCAATTTACCAGAACTCAATTTAAAAAATATATAGGCTCTAATGAAGATATTCAGAGCAATTTAGTTTGATATTTACAAGAGGCCCATTTGAAAGCTGAAAACTCATTTTACCATGATAACGGAAATAAAAATATTACTATTGTATTTATACTACTATTCCATTTAATTAGTAGTGTATGTGACCTGGTGGTCTAGGGGTAAGGTGTCAGACCTCTATGCTGGCGACCAGGGTTCAATCCTTGGTCCCGGCAAAGATTTATCTGATACCAAATCCTTCCTTCACCTCTGACAAGACATCTTGTGAATTGTGGGGAATGCCAGGCCTCCACCGTGGTTCGGATTCCACGTTAAACTGTAGGTCCTTCATTTCATCTCACATTCACCCTACCTTTGCACATTAGCGTAAGTGCGTATAACCAGAATGGATAGTAAGACGCGGTGCTAATAATAATAATAATTAGTAGTAGTGTAAGGATATATTATTATAAAGTAAACTATAAGGAAGCACTATTGAAAGTTTTTTATAACTTCTAGATAAACTTTATAATTAATAAATCAAATAAGACAAATTTCTATAATGTTAGATTTTAATGACTTTTAATCAATGTTGGTCGTCGAAAGTGGGCTTCCTATTAAAATCAGCACCTAGATTTGATTAAATTCGTTAATGTGTGAAGGTTGGGGTAAATGCAACTGTCATTCACTATTCCAGTTAATGGCATGAGGAGCCTTAATCCACCCAAAAGCACCATGATGGAGTTAGCCAAATAGCTTAGCTGAGATAATACGCCCATTAAGAATGGCCATCAATGTTTTTTTATTTTATTTTTAGCACCGCGTTTTACTAACCATTCGGGTTATGCGCTGTCTTCTCTTGGTCAATGCTATCTGTATAATGTTTTAGATATTACTGTGTCATCATTTACTTGCAACCAATGATGAGTGGGGAACTGTTTAAGCATATTTTAATCTTATTTTATAGCATATCAGTTCATAGATAAAATAACCAGGGTTGTGTGAAGGTCAGTTTTTAAATGCGAGGATATGTCTAAACGAATATTAAAACATGCTATGTGTAGCAGAAATCGAAGATAAGGGTATCGCTATCATAAAGCACTACTCAGGGGTGCTGCAAGGGTTTAATGCACCCTAGGCAAGACTTAATATTAGCACCTCAGTTGTCTTTTTTATAATACAGATAGACCATACCGCATGCTTGACGCAAAATAATATTAATAAGATAGCAAAATATGGCACAAAAATAAAGAAAAACTATTAAAAATTAAATATAGATAAGTGATAGCCTCCCAACCAACTGTAGGTGAGTTGCGTCCGCATGAGTTGTTTACCTCTAAAGATAAAGTTGAGTTTCAGCTCTACATTTTTAGAGCCACGTATGAATTACGGCCCAGACTGTTGACCTAACCTAACCTAACCTATAAAACATTCAAATTTTTGCCAAAACCATCGAACGACAAGAACTGAGGAAGTTTGGATATTACGAGGGATGTCGACATGAGACGATGATAGTTTATGTCTGAAATTTAAGACAGTATGATAGAAAGCACCATGCTAATTAGGTGGACGCAACTCCTACCTCTCTCTCTCAAGTGAATGAGGTGCAATTCATACGCGTTTCTCAACAATCAACTCGTACACAATTTCAAGATTAGGCAGCAACTCATCTACACAGTCCCAACCTTTCTTCCGTTAGTAAATGTATATAAAAATATTATCCCTTCTACCCTAAGTTTTGTACTCATATTTTTGAAAGCTTTTAATTAAATATTAATGTGATTATGTAGTTGATATTAAAAAATATTATATTCTTTATATCTGTATAGTACCAAATATTTAGATAATATATGTTAATTTAGAAATAATTTTTAGCTTACTTAAGGGTGCTACAAGGTAGAGCACTGAGACGCTTTGCGGACATTTAGAAATCCAGCATTATTTATGAAGTTGTTTGATATATTTTTAAATCGTTTTCAACAAAGTGTAGAAGAAAATTAACAGAAAATGTGTAACAAGTTATAAAGTTAAAATTCTTATTTTAAAGCTTTCAAACAGCTCGATGACTCTTTATGCGAAAATGTATAATCCTGAGAGTGAAGAAAAAAAGTTAGAAAACTAGATAAATCCTTGGGTTATCAAATAAATTAATATTTTGATAGAGTCACAACATAATTTTTTTTAAGAGAATGTAGGATTATTTTATGTAGGTATTCAGTTAGTTTTTTTAAACACTTTGAACTTGGAATTTAAGCTTTTTGATTGGTATATGGCGGAAACAATATCAAACAATATCACACCACTTAACAAATAATCAAGGATTTATAAACGTTTGCAACATTTATCAGTGCTCTCCAATGTAGCACCTATAATATTAAAATTGACTTTTTAAACACTTAAAAAATACATTTTGTTTTAATGTGCCCCTAGAATCTTTGCACTTTAGGTGACCTTCTAAGTTCGCCTAGTGGATGGACTGGCTCTGACGCTACTTTAAATATTTAAATAATATATTATGTGTTTATTGGTAAAGATAAAGGCATAGAGAAATAAGTAAACCACATTTTATTATTTTATACTGATATATTTACTTTATGACATTAGGAACTCACAAGTTTACTGCCGCACTTACAAGAGTACACCGCATATCCCTATCTTTAACTAGTTCCGTCCAGTCCACCTCACTAAACCCTACCCCTTTCAGATACCTTCTAATTTATCCTTCCATTTGCGTCTTGGTCTTCCCAATAATCTCGTCCCATTGGGTTTTCCAGTTAACACCCTGAACACGGTTCTAGATCCTTCCATTCACGCTGTATGTCCTGCTCACCGCAATCTACGAGATTTGATTATCATAACTATGTCTTGTGATGAGTACAGGGTATGTAACTTATCATTATGTGACATAATTCACTCCCCAATATCCTCATATCTTTTTAGACCAAATACTTTCCTAGGTAACTTGTTTTCGACCACGCTTGTTTCGTCATGTTAGGTAAGAAACCACGTTTCACACCCGTGGAGAGTAACATTTTAAATAAGTATGTCATATTTAGTGAAATGTTTCTAATCTGTTCATAATATAGCAAAGTTTTTTCCCCTCTTGAAATGTTTCGAGTATTCGAAGGTTATTCTAGCTATTAAAGTTGAAGTGACGGAATTTTTACCTTAAACTTCGACTTAAACATTTTTAAGCTTCATACACCTCTAAAAATTATGACTATAAACCTTATAAACACATTTGAAGTTTTTAAAATCCAACTCACATCGGTGGGTACACGGATAAAAGTCTTTATTTTGTTATAGGTATCCTATTAATTCATGCAAATAAGGGTGTATTTCTTCGAAATATCCTTAGTCATTCCTGCAGAATTAGTGTAATTTAATGCGTATAGATTTTACGACTGTAGATGCGGTGTAAACAATACCTCTGTTTTGAGAGTCAGGATTTAAAGCTTACATTTCAAAGATGAACACAAATTTTACAAATCTATTCTTATTTTTGGGATATATTCAATCCATTTTTAAAGGAGAACCTTATATGACGATTAGAAACGCTACTAGATCTTTTTCATTAAATTAAGCTGTCCTTTTTGATGGATATTATTAATACTTATAAAATAACACAATAAATAGTCAAATGTGTCGACGTCGACGGCATAAAAAAAATCTATTTTCTAAAAGTATTTTCCTACTAAAATTAAATGATAAATCCATTTTATAGTTTAAATTAGTCAATAACAATATAATAATTTTGTCCTCACTCCATTAGCTTTTTTCTTTTAGAATATCTCTACGCTCCTAATGGAATGTTATCGCCAACCTTTATACAAGTTGTTCACTGTCAATGACTCAAAAAATATATTGACAGGAAGTAATTGATTAAAAGTGTTATTTGATGTTGAAACAAGTTTTTTTTTTTGTTTGTTTGTACCACTTTATACTATGTTTCACTCTAAATATCACGAACATTTCTTAAGGGGACCATTTTACCCAAGGGCTGAGACGCGTTGAAGGAGTTCAGAAACGTCCCGTTATTTCAAATGAGTTTTATTTTTATTAGAAATCTTGGTTCTTATAAAAAATAAATTAATGGGTATAAACACGTCCCTAAAGTGTTAAAAACCTAACATTTTAAGTTTTATAATTTTAAAAAATCATGAAACAGTTAGATTATCTATTTTTCAACGATGTTTCACCCTAAATGTCTACGTTCTTAGATAACAAATAATGGTTGGAAACAAAGCTCTTACCTTTCTTAGAAAAATAAAGTCATTTTTCTTTTTTTATTAAGATCACAACAACAACAACAACAACAAAAATGTAAAGATAATTGAGAGTAGTGTTGGTGGTTTGAATGTTCCCATAAGAAATACTGCAGTGTAAGATTATTTCCCTTCAAATAAGAGGCGAAATTAATGATCTCTTGAAAGAAATCAAAGCTGTTTTCTGTTACAGGATAACTTGTTTTAGAAGAAATCGATCTGTAATAAAATAATAATAATAATAACATCGCTAGAAGTTTGCAACAGGGAAATATCATTAGCAACATTCTTCTTTCTAAGAAAAAAAAAAGTTTTAAATTCACTCGAATCGCTGGTTCTAAGAATCGCATTGTCATGTAGAATACCTTTAAAAGTTTAATCCTGAGATTGGCTCTGCTGTCCTTTCCTATTCAGCGTGATTATCATGGTATACAATGCATCCGTGACCGAAATGAGGTACGTGAATGGTTAGTACACCTGACTCTATAATACACTCTAAAAAACCAGTATTTTTAAGTAAAATTGTATTTCCTATATATATATTATAATGACCTAGAGTAAAGTACCCTAAACTATCACAGAAAGTTCAGAGACAATTATTTACCGTAGCACTTTAGGGCACCCTAAATTACCCAACGTTAATGACCTGCCTCAGCACTCTAGGCAATCCCAGATAGGCCAGCGTCAATGACCAACCATCGCTCTACAGGCAATCCCAGATAGTCCATCGTCAACTATTTACCATAGCACTTTAGGCAATCCCAGATAGACTGACGTCATTGACCTACCATAGCAATCTAGGCAATACCAGATAGGCCATCATAGCTCTCTAGGCAAGTACATATATGCCAGTGTCAATGACCTACCATAGCACTCTAGGCAATCCCAAATAGGCTAATGTCACCTCAAACAGGTCAGCGTTAAATACCTAACTTAGCACTTTAAGAAATACCATGTCGATAGCGTCAATGACCTAACACTTTAGGTACTCCAAGATAGGTTCGTGTTAATGACCTACTTTGGACGTCTAAGCCATCCTAAATATGCCAGTGGTAGGAGTAATGACCTACCTTAATTTTATCGGCCACCTCAATTATGTAAGTAACAAAGAACAACGTCTCAGTGATTTTGATCAATAGATTAGCCAAATGCTGCATGAATTGAATCTGTAAAATAAAAAATATAAATAAATATACAAATGTACTATTGGGACATAACTGTTGAGTAAGATTATAGTAATTAATTATTATTTTATCACTCCCAAATGCACAGGGATTAAGAAAAGAGAAACGGAAGCCAACTCCCGGGGGAAGACTACCCGAGGTGATGTCGGAAAGATAATTTAAACAGCTGCACTTTGGCAGCTTCAGTAGACCCACGCTGCAGGCTATGTAGCTGGTAATTAATGTGGCATGTGCGTTTAAACGTGATCCTACGCTGATTAACACCATTCGTGCGTGACAACTGGACCACTATCTTTATCGCCAATCGCCAGGTAGAGGAGATTGGAAGAGGCATTTATTTTGATTTGTGTGTTCAACGAAGAGATTAATACAAAGGGCATATTTGCCCCAGAAATGAGACTTTTGTCTCTGACTGATTTTGCCCACTTTTTGTTAAACGCATTAACTTAATTTAAAACTGATATATTTGTTTAAATTTGTTGATAAGTTTAAATGAAAAATATGGCAACAAGATACATAATCTTATTCGGCCATGTCATTCCAATGTTTTTCTTAACGCAAGATTCTAAATTGAACTTGACAGGGATTTAATGCACTGGTCGACTGGCTGTACTTACTTTATAGTCGTCTTGATAAACCATACCTACCTCCTTGGGTCATTTATAGCCTAACTTACTTATTCACTCTAGGGCATTATGAACTCGAAAATTCACTGTCTCACAAAAGTACGCCACCTATCCCTATCTTGAGCTAGCTCGATCCAGTCAACCTCATTACACCCTATTTCTTTCAGGTACATTCTAATGTTACCCTCCCATTTACGTTTATGTCTTCCCAATATTCTCCTCCCATTGGGTTTGTGAATAAGTACCCTGAACACAGTTCTATAATCTTCCATTTGCGATGAATGTCCTGCCCACCATAATGACTACCCTAACAAGTTATTGTAATGAGTACAGGGTATGTAGCTCATAATTATGTAACCTCCTCTACTCCCCGGTGCTTTCATCCCTTTTTGGATCAAAATCTCCTTAGGCACCTTGTTTTCGAACACCCTAAATTTATTTTCATCGAGTCTGATAGGATACCATATTACATAACCATAGAGAACAATCTCTTATCTCTTACCATTGTCAAATGGATCAAATAGGGTAGTTAAGGGTTAACTGCTTCAGTGACTGAGTGGTCTAATACGTCACTATCGTGTTATACTAAGCTACCGATGACAGGGATGTTGGGGCTTGAATCCGAGTTGAGTGTACTGAGGTGGGTTTTTTTTTAATCTAAATTGTTTTCCACTTTCCCTTCACGCAAATGTAGTTACGCTTCTTCTGAATTCAACCTTCCTCATCCCTGACTCATTAGAGTAATTAGTACATATGCGGGTAACCTGAGCAGGTGTTAATGCCTAGTTATTAAAAAAAGGCAAGCGTTGTGTAAGACAAGGAGATATGGTATGGTTTATCATTAAGGCTCTTACCTTCAACTTGTTTACCACTTCAGAGGCTACCGGAAGGCGGTCACTTAAATCTTGTTGCACATCATCATGTACATTAGTGGTTAGCTTTGTCACTGTTTCAGTAACGCCCTAACAATTATTAGATGTTGTTTATTATGTGCATTTTTAGACTTATTTTACTGACGTTTTCCAACACACGTTAAAAAAACACTTGTATTGGGTATATAATGCACAATTTAAATTGTAACTTATTTTTCCGACTTCCAACAGTAATTTTAAAACAGACAGTTCCCAAAAATGCTAAATAAAAATAATGGTCACTTTAATTATCATTATTTCACTAATCCGAATCTTCATTTTAACTTCAATTAGCTAAGCTCGATTTTGCACTCAAATCTTGAGAAAATTAATGAATATAACATGAAATATATGTATATAATTAATAGAAATATTAAATAGATGTTACAATTTTTCGTTATAGTGCATTCATTATAACATTCATACGTTCAGGTAAATATTAAATTAATGGTCGAGGCCTAGTTGTTAAGTTTGTTATATAACAATATGCTGGGGGTAAGCCACCGATAAGCAGTATTAAAGCTTTTAAACAAATTCCAATTGAAAATTTTGAAGGAAAAAACATATAATCCCTAATCTGATATTTTCGAGATATTTCAAATACCTTTAAAGATGCGAGTCTTTAAGATTAGTTAGTACCATCCATAAATATTAAGGTATTAATATAATGAATAGAGATTATGAGGATTTTTCTTAGAGAAAATTCACCTGCTATGAGATTGGAAAATCTCAAATAGATAATCACCTCCAGTGTATCTGGATGGAGCTGCGACTCCCTTGTCATAGAGGACCAAAGACCTAGTCCATGAGGTCACCGATGCAAGTGCAAGGCCAGCCCTAGACGTAACATTTAACTGTGCCGTAATTAACGCACATTTCTATGCAAGTAAACTTGAGAGTGTGGATGGGAAAACTGCGCAGTTTTATACAAATTGAAAGTGACTTGTGCATGACGGGATGGTTCTACTTTTCCACTTCGCGCTCGCGCAAGTCCACTACTGACACACCGGTGCGTTTAAGGAGAGTTTCTACCATTTTCATTTAGCTTCGCTGTTTGTTTTTTTGTTCGTAAAGCTTGTCAACAACCTCTCAATATGACAGATTGTCAAATTATGAAGGGTTTGATAGAAAGTGTGAAAATAGGAGTCACTAATAACAAAAACTTTAAAATAAAGCTCCTTATCCATATGCAAGTGGTTATGCCAAATTTCAGGCGATGTCTTCAACTCTTTTAATAAATTGATATGATAGTTAAAAAAATCTTAAGCAGACTTCTTTACCAACTTTCGATCACATTTGGAACCACTGCTGTTATTATTTGCAATTATAGTCGCAACTACTGCAGCAAGTGCAAATTACTTTTCTTTTGACATTATTTACACTGAAATGTTCCGAGCTGAGCTAAATTGCAGCGATATGCTTGTCTCGTTTAGTTACTAGCGGATGATTTTCACATGTCTTGGACTTGAATGGTAGACTTGTGCAGTTAATATTGCTCAGTTAACGTTACATCTAGGGTCAGGCTAGGTAGTTCTACGACATACCTAGAAGACCCAATTTCTATCCCAGGGTATGTCTGACATTAATAATGATCATATCCTAGAGAAATCCCTTTCACACTGGATGAAACAGACACATAAAACATGAAACATGACACATGCAACATCGGTGTTTGAACATGTGTTAACAAGTAATCCCTTTCATACCGGATGGAGCATGATACATTGCTGTATGCAGCATGTTCCACGTGGCGCAAGCGTCTAGTTGTTGTTAATAATAATATTAGCACCGCGTCTTACTACCCGTTCGGGTTAAACGCTTTTAAGTACTAATTACGCTAATGGATTAGTAATTGTGAAGGTTGAATTAGAGAAAGTGAACCCACATTTGCGAGGAGGGAGAGTGGAAAACCATTTAGGAAAAACCACCCTCAGTTCACCCGACCGAGATTCGAACCTTGATCTCCCCGTCCTCAGTAGTCGAGCTCAACACGACAAGCGCGTTAGCCAACTACGCCACCTACCCGGGTTAGTTGTTGTTGAGTCGGCAACATGTAGGGATATTCTTTACCGTTCATTACACAATGCGTGGTGACCAACACTTTAACGTTTCTTTTGTAAATATCGTTGAAAAGTATCCGGAAATTTATGATTACACATGAAACGATTATTCCAAGGCACATGTAATAAACAAGCTGAGAAAGGAAACTGCAAGAAAAATGGAAGATAAACTAAAATAAAATTGCACAGGTGAACTATAGTCTATTAATTAATAATGTGAGACACAAAGGACGTCTTTTGTCTTCTAATAATTGCCAGTAGCAGCAGATCCTCTTCGTCAGACGACTCCATTAAGTGGAGTGGCCGTCTCCACAGCTAGGGTGTTGTACAGTATTCATCCACCACTGGTCTGAAGGGCCCTCCTGGTTCGTTTATGGTTAGTAGTGATTAAAATATAATTTTACTATTTTCTTAGATGCTCGTATTGTCATCCAATTAGGCTTACACTAATTCGGTAGCGTTGAAGAATGTATAGTTTGGGGGAAATATATCCTAATTTGCGTGGTGTGAGAGTGAAATATTATTTAAGGAATAAACAGTTAAGTAGGCTACATCCAGCCGCGATTCAAACTACAACATCCCCGTCACCGGAGAATAGGTTCAGACGAAACAGATGCCTTAGTTATATGGCTGGATGGATGATTCTTGAAGTACCATTCTAATTTAAGTTAGTTATTGAGTATTGTTCTGATAAAATTTGTGACTATATTGTACCGCCGCCCTTACTCTTCCCCGAAGAATAAGGCTGGCGCACAACAGACAATAAAATAAAAAAATTAAATATAGCAATTGCAGAGGGGCTGTGAGAATACAAACCAAAATAAACAGACCAACAACAGGCCCATTTACTTATATTCTCCGCGAACTCACACCTCAATTATATTGATGTTCATAACAGGAAAGGGGATGGCTAAAAG
>CABFOV010003446.1:38684-65613 GCA_902141375.1 Timema poppense | reverse complement strand
CTACCTAACCACCAGTTACAAGTTGCCTTTAAATCTGAAGGTCATTTCAATGTTATTTCCATGTAAAGCTCATTCTTAAAAGGGTAAAATGTTGAAGAAGAATACCTGGATTTTCATAGAAAGAGAGAATGAGATATAATCTTAGAAAAATTAAGTACGCCAAACCAGGATACGAGCTCTGACCTTGCCATCACTAGCCATCATAGCTATACAAGTGTTATGGCTTAATCCATCTGCTCGCTCATGAGATTAACATTATTGTTTATATTTGAACCTTATAGGTATACTCAATTTAATTAATACAAATTTGAGTAAAATATTTCCCTACTTGAGGTCAGTCCCAGATGGGCTTACTTTGGCTAGGGGTGTTTGGAGGATAGTAATCCGCACCAGTGGTCAAATGGCTTAACGCATAATTCTCATGTTAAAATTGATCACCAGCAAAAGGAATATTCGAGTTCAAATCACGGTCGAATGTACGGAGTTTTTTATACATAACAAATGTACCATTCTCTCTCCACGCAAATTCAGTTACATATACTTTAAAATGCTATCCTTCTTTTCTTCGTTTCATTGCTGTAACAAACTTATCCTTAAAATCTAAACGGGTACTAAGACGCAGCTAGTAAAATACAACCCCAATTATGTTTACAAAAGATCCTTAAATTACTTTGAGAGATATTAAATTCATAAAAATTCCTTTCAATCTCCTGTTGGGAGACTTGCAACCCTTGCCATCGTAATGTTCCCTAACCCACCCCGTAATAAATTCCCAGCTACGGTTCTGATTTAAGTTAAAAACTGCTCCCCCACTTACGTATAAATCTCCTGTCACCCTGTTTTGAGGAAGGTATGTAAGGTACAGTGGCACTAGGTCCCGGCAAAGATTTATCTGATTACCAAACCCTTCCTTCACCTCTGACAAGACATCTTGTGAATGTGAGGAATGCCAGGCCTCCACCGTGGTTCGGATTCCACGTTAAACTGTAGGTCCTCCATTTCATCTCACAATCACCCTACCATTATATATTAGCGTAAGTGTGTATAACCCGAATGGGTAGTAAGACGCGGTGCTAATAATAATAATAATAATACAGTGGCACTGATTTTTTTCGGGGAAGGGGGATTTTTGCCTGGGATGGGCAAAGTGTCATTACCCCCTCCTCCTCCTCCCCCCAAATTCTCTACGCCTGCATTTAATTCATGTGTACAACAATTTGATAACAAATGTGTTACGAGATACAATTGTTTCTTGGTTTTTAATGATAACTTACATTTTGAAAAGTTTATGGAATCTTCCTTATGAGAACCCTAACTCTTGGAAGTTGGCTCATTCACACATAGATAGATGTTGTGTATGTTCGTGAGCAGTACAATCTAAAAGGTCCCGAAATCGAAATATGCTATCGAGTACTATCGCGGTATCGACTCAGCAGTCGATACTCGATAGTATTAGTTTAACAACCACCCCGAACGCTAAAGTCATTGTTCAAATCCTCACTATTAGATTTTCCGATTTATTCCACCTTCTCTTGTTTATGTTGTGCACGGTCCGAGTCAGTAAGTATTCCTTTCAGTCGTTGTTGTGTTACGATTAATAGCATAAATAGATTATTAATACGTTTGTTTATAATTAGTTTGTTATTTCTCTTCAGTTTCTAAAACAATTGACACATTTGTTATTAGAAGTAAGATCAAGGATGTGGAGGGTTACCGGACATTATCATATGTGTATCCAAGAACATCTTCAGCTAGGCTAAATGAAGCTTGCCATTCCCATTCTGTACTAGAGGACGGATCAGGAATTGCAGCAAAGAAACCAAAGTAGTGTTTCAACCCAGACTTGAATAAAACCTTTCCATGGATTTTGTATGACTGTATGAAAGATATCGTAACAATATTAGTGCTCGACTATGTGGACCGCTACTGCTGTAACATTTATTGTCCTCCTTATCTCACTCCATCCTTGTCTAACAGTTAGCTGGGTGAGACTGACTGTCAAAGTGTTTATAGTGATGGAGCTTTTGAGGAAGAGAAGTTGCACGTATAGCATAGCTTGAGTTCACTTTCCTCAAACCAAGTAGCATATTCTGGAAATGGAGATTTCTAGACTTTGACGGCTACCCTATATATACATGGTCGGTGTTAGCCATTGGTCTCTCAGTTCTTGGTTCTCAGCCAATGAGTCCGGGAGTGGGCCAGCGTGCCCAGCGTGTGGGTCAGCGTCCCCGGGAGAGGATTAGTGAATCTAGCATTTGTGTGGCATCAGTACACTGTGTCGTGCATGGGGAACAGTGGTGACCTATGGGGACTACACGGGTAATTTGTTAGGACCTTTAATTTAATTGTATCTTATCAGTGTATATGTTGTTTATTTTAAATAAAAAAACCTTGATTGATTCAATTTGCTTTTTAAATCTTCTTTAATCAGCATCGTACCCCAATACCATTACAAGAACTCGCGGTTCACACGGTAGCGTGTGAGGGGCCCGCGGACCATCTGGTCAAGCACAAGCCCAACGTTACAATACTATCCTTTGTTCTGCATGCAAGAACTCATTTGGGGAGAAGAGTTCCCAATTTTCTACTGAAAGAAAGCTTACTTTCACTAACACTGTTTCTGTAAATGGAAAAAGGGCACCGGAAAACTGAGAGTGCATTAACTTTCAACCTGTCATAGGGAAGCAGTCCTGAAATATAAATCTTCAAAAGGTGGTGTAAGTGTTTGTACACAACTATCCGACAAGATACAGAGGCAGATGATGGTGCTAAAATTATTTTAATCACTGCTTTATCTATCTACTAAATATATTGCTATTGAAGCCCATACTGATAATAATACTACTACTTTACTAACTACAATAACCTCCCTATAGTACGATGAGAATACTCAGCTGAATTACAGATGTAGCTTCAAAGAGGGTCATGATATTCAAATTGAAATGCTTGATATAATAAGTCATTCACTTCTTTGGAAGCTAATAACAGTTTAAAACTCTTTATATTTTTCCAATAATATGTGATGAAACAGCTTATGTGAGTATGAAAAAACAGTTTCATTTTGCGTATTATTCGTCACAGATTGTTTAGAAATTGAGGAGCTGTTTTGTGGCTTTTACGAAATATAAAGTACAACTTCTTAAAACTTATTTGGTGGTATTATTTGTGATATACTCAATAGATTTTGTTTGTTCATCATAAAATTTTAGAGGTCAATGTTTTAATTGAGCAGCCAATATGTATGATGTGTATAATGGAGTGCATGCAAAAATATTAAATGAGGGAAAAAGAGCTTTATATGTGTATTGCTTAGCACATTTGTTGAACTCGGTGGTACAAGATACAATATCATTAATTCTTAAGTGTAGATATGCACTTAATATGATCAAAGCTATAACTGGCTAAGTGCGAGACTCCCCTAAGAAATTCTCAATTTTTCAGTCTATGAAATGTGATGAAACACCTCACTTCCTACCCCTACGTCCTACATGATAAGTAGTTTGATGAAATTTTTACTTCATTTAAGACCATCCTAATATAGATCTAAGACCTTTGATTTTCTATTTACTATTATTTTTTTTGTCAAATTATTTGGTTAGGTAGACTCTGAAAATCTTGCCCTGCAAAATAAATCGCTTCACCTTGAAAAGGCTAATACATTGCTTATGACGTTGAAAGCAACCATTCCATCTTGTAGAGGAAGTTTCCAAGAAATAGGGCCTGAAGCAAATGAAAATAAACCTGCAGAAGTTAATTCCTACACTCTGTCCAGGAGGAAAAAGATTCCCAAAAGTTATGATGATTCTCAAGATAATTCAGAAGAGCATTTTGATTCATTGGAGCAAAAGTATAGGAGTCTATTCTTTGAAATCATAAATAAGATTGTCAATATTTAGGTTTCCTGTTTTGAGGCAGCATCTTATAAATTTTTGATGGAAGTCGATCATTTTTTACTTGGAAGTAGTGCAAACAAAGAAGAAATTTTACAATTCTATAAAAATGATGTTGACCCCAATCATATTTTGTTTGACAGAGTAATGCTTCATAGACGGTTGCAGAATGAAGGAATAGCTGTTGGGTACATAGAGGACCGTATCAATCGCTTCAGTCAAGTAATTTATATTAAGGGTTTGGAATTATCTGAGATTGGTGCAATTGTGTAAGATCATAATCCGTTCCAGGTATATTCTCTTCGTATACATTTGGCCAAGGTTTTAAGAATGTCTGAAAAAGGTTGTATTTAAGGATACAATCTGTTCTGGTGCATTCTCTTCGTGTTCAATTTGCTAGCGTTATAAGAATGTTTTGAACAAGGTTGCATTCAAGTATACAATCCATTTCTGCCAGATTTTTCTCGTTCTCAATAGGCCAGAGTAATAATAATGTTTTGAACAAGGTTGCATTTAAGTATACAATCCATTTCTGCCAGATTTTTGCCGTTCTCAATAGGCCAGAGTAATAATAACGTTTTGAACAAGGAAGTGTGTGATGATGAAATCCCCTTCAGGCGCATTCTCCTCTTGTACAATCTAACTGCTGTCAAATGACGCTCCGTGTGGTTAAATTTCGAAAGAGACATGTGGTCGGAGCATGTGTGTGGGTGTAAAATGCTAGGTGCGAGATGAACCAGACACCGAGAAGAGCTTGTCTCACCAGAATCCACCAACATTTCTACTTAAGGTGATAGCTCCTCTCACGTCGTCTCGACTTAAAATAGAAGCGCTACGTCGTGGGGAGCCACGAGGAATCTAATAAGATGAGGGTTTGGAGGTGAGGGAGCTTGCTTCTCGTCAAGGAATTGTGGTTATAACATAAGCCATAAATATGGAGGAGAGATCGTTAGTGTGCGTTAATTATTTAAGGTGGGATCGTAGGGTATATCAGAAAAGGACAATATTCTTTGAAATTTTTTATTAAAAAAATTGATCAAAATTAAGATAATATCTCTTAAGTAAAAACTTAGAGTTTAATTTTTTTGGCACGATGACCTTGACAGCTCTTGAATATCTTCCAGAGTGTCCTGAAATTTAATGACAACTTCTTATCTTTATTTAAAATATGGGCCATCTAATGATGGCACCATGCTCGTGACAGATATTCAAGAATTGTTGATATCACCATGTGAATAGAATTAAACACTATGTATTTACTTGAGTAATATTTATTTATTTTGGCAAAAAAAACTTTTTATAATATTAATAATTGCAAAAAGACTTACCTTTTCTAGCGTACCCTACACTCCCACCTTAATGTGGGAGCAAAGACAACTCGATCTGAGCCCAGTATTTTGCATATTTTATGGGGAAAAAATTTTCTTTGATAATTCGAATATCTCTCCAGTAAATACATATAGTTTAGTTATATAAACCAACTAATCTTGAACGTTACATAATTTTAATTTACACACCGGCATGCATTGTTAGACTAATTAAACCACTCGAATTAAGAAGGGCAGGATATGCAGTACAGGTTAAAGGCTCTAAAACGGCGTTCAAGGAATTGTTTGGCAATATTAATGGGAAGAGACCAGTGAGACGCAGATAGGAGGATGGCATTAGAATGGAATTAAAAGCTATAGGATGTAATGAGTTGGACTAGACAGAACTAGCTCAAGATGGTGATAGGGTGTAGTGAGGTGGACTAGACAGAACTAGCTCAAGATGGTGATAGGGTGTAATGAGGTGGACTAGACAGAACTAGCTCAAGATGGTGATAGGGTGTAGTGAGGTGGACTAGACAGAACTAGCTCAAGATGGTGATAGGGTGTAATGAGGTGGACTAGACAGAACTAGCTCAAGATGGTGATAGGGTGTAGTGAGGTGGACTAGACAGAACTAGCTCAAGATGGTGATAGGATGTAATGAGGTGGACTAGACAGAACTAGCTCAAGATGGTGATAGGGTGTAATGAGGTGGACTAGACAGAACTAGCTCAAGATGGTGATAGGGTGTAGTGAGGTGGACTAGACAGAACTAGCTCAAGATGGTGATAGGGTGTAATGAGGTGGACTAGACAGAACTAGCTCAAGATGGTGATAGGGTGTAGTGAGGTGGACTAGACAGAACTAGCTCAAAATGGTGATAGGGTGTAGTGAGGTGGACTAGACATAACTAGCTCAAAATGGTGATAGGATGTAATGAGGTTGACTAGACAGAACTAGCTCAAGATGGTGATAGGGTGTAGTGAGGTGGACTAGACAGAACTAGCTCAAGATGGTGATAGGGTGTAGTGAGGTGACTAGACAGAACTAGCTCAAAATGGTGATAGGGTGTAGTGAGGTGGACTAGACAGAACTAGCTCAAAATGGTGATAGGGTGTAGTGAGGTGGACTAGACAGAACTAGCTCAAGATAGGGATGGAGTGTAATGAGGGGGACTGGACAGAACTAGCTCAAGATGGTTATAGGGTGTAATGAGGTGGACTGGAAATAACTAGCTCAAGATAGTGATAGGGTGTAATGAGGTGGACTGGAAATAACTAGCTCAAGATAGTGATAGGGTGTAATGAGGTGGACTGGATGGAACTAACTCAAGATAGGGATAGGGTGTTGTGAAGTGGACTGAATGACACATTTGTTTAATTAGTACATAAGCGTAAAACCCAAACGGTTAGTAGGACGCGGTGCTAATAAAAACCCTTGACTGAGTTCACGTTTCCCTAACAACAATATAATGGTTACTGATTTGATCTATCACTTTATTCTTGTATTCGCCCACGCAGGACCACTGCGTCATTTCGTTCGTTTTTCTTCGTGACAATGTTTATTTGAATAATATTTGGGAGAGACACACTGCTCGTGTCCAGTATTAATTTAAATTAATAAGGACTAATATTTTAAATTAAACATTTTTAGGAAATGGCGCAAAAAATTTGTTTGGAAAGGATATTTAGAAAGTGTGTTAAGCTATAAATAACCCTGTATACTTTAGGTTATATTTTGGAGAAAACTATCTTAAGGGCAGTTTATTTCAAAATATTTTTTTTCTCTAAATTAACTAATGATTTGGTTCAAATTGAGTATGTGGTGGATTTTTTACATAATAAATAACACTGTATATTGGAAAGATTTGTTCCTAGCTATAAAATATAAATTAGATATGATTGGTTTTGAAAACATAAGTAATACTTTGTGGTCTGCTGAAGTCTATGAACAGGCAATTAAATAATAACGTTTAAAACATAGGCAAGTTGAAGTTAAATTTTAACGTTTAATACCTCGCTGCTTGTATTGCCTACGTTCATAATTAAAGGAAATGCTATATTTATTTATATATTAGAGAAAATAAATATTATTTCTATCAAATTTCAGGGCCATCCTGAGATATATGGTTAAAAGCCATTGATTGAGAAGAAATGTAGCCGCATATGAGAGAGGGGATGAGTGGGGATACACTTCAATTACGCCCGGCTGAGATTTTAGCTCCGACTTCACGTAATCGAAAAACCAGACAAACCTTATGTACAGTACAAACCTGCAGAGTACACACAGTATTAAAATACATGTTCAAAACCCTTACCTATTTCAAACAGTCGAGGTTCAAACCTTGACCTCCCAGTTAATGTGAATTAGATATATTTCTAGCCAATAGTTGACCTCAATGGTCGTGGGGTCGTGCCCTCCTCAGGACCCGATGTTTGGAGGTTCAAACCCAGCCGAGGTTGATAGATTTATTGAACGATACAAATCAGTAGCACAACTTCCTTTGGATGGGAAGTAAACAGATCAGTTCCATGTCGATTATAGCATGCAAAAGATCCCTGGAATGTGTCTGAAAATACCTTTCCAGCAAAATTGATAGGCCCATTCGCTCTCGCTCATTGAAATTCTTGTTTTCTCATATACTCAGTCGGTTCAGAAAGTGCACGATACATAACTTGAATAAAAAAACTAACCTGTAGCTTTAGAGTGCGTGACCATTCATACGGTTATGGGGCTAAGGAAACTCTAATCCTGTGCCTGTTCTGCAATGCTAACCATTTGGAAGAGGTAATAGTAGGGTGAAAGGTATATTGTTTCTTAACCAAATCTAGATAAATACATACTCTCCTACTTTCTATTGGCAGCCCCCTCACAACCCCCAAGCACGCCCCAAACCCTGCACTCTAGTGTTTCATTTCTGGCCTCACCAGGACAATTTCGTTTTATACAACGAACCTAGTCTTTACCGGAAAGAAAAATAACTTTAATTACCCCTCTTAATGGTCAACAGTCCAAAGCATCACTCTAGCAATAGACTGGCCCACCAATGATGGAAATATTGGGGTTCAAATCCTGGACGGTTGTTCCGAGGGTGGTTTTCTTCTATCATTCCAGGAAAATGCGGGTAAATCTCCTCAAAATATAACTTTATATTTTATAACAAATTAACTAATAGAGTATATACGTAACCCGCTTCTGTGGTTGATTGGTCTAACGTGCTACTCTCGTGTTAGTCCAGTTAGTTTGCTAAATATAGCGATATAAGAGTTTGTTACTGGTCGGATGCACTAAGGGTGGTTTTCCTAAATGGTTTTCCACTCGCCCCCACGCCAATGAGGGTGCAATTCCTCCAAATGTAACCTTCCTAATTCATGAAACATCAGCGTAATTAGTACATGTGCATATAACCCGAATTCCAAACAGGTAGTAAGACGCTAAGACCAATAATCTGATATATATATATATAAAATTATATATTACGGTTATTTGATAAATCAGGTTAATATACATAGTCACCGGATGTTATGTCAAATAGCCAACAGTTCTGGTGAATATGATAAATTTTTCATGTTGAAGTCAAATTATTCACATTAACGTGTTATTATGTATAATAACCAGCACCCTCTGGTTAAAGTAATAAATCTCATCACGTTTCATTAAGTGCGGACGTATGGTGTTATTTTGATGTGGAAGCTGTCCAAGCCAACCTAACCTAGCTAAACCTAACCCAGAAAATAGATTTTCAGTATATTATAATTTTTCACTTCGGCCAAATATGTTTTTTATCACTTCGGTCAAACAAGTTTTGTTGTTGTATAAAATAATCGGTTAAAATAATTAACTAGATTTTCAGAATATTATAATTTATCCCTTCAGCCAAACATGTTTTTATCACTTAAGCCAGGCAGGTATTGTTGTATAAAATTATAAAATAACCAGTTAAAATATTAAATTGCATGTATTTAATCATTTTAACCAATAACGTCGAATACTTGGGGAAAATAACCGGTAATTATGCATGGTAACTAATTTATTACTTTAACGGTAATATATATATATATATATTTCTTTGGTGGACTCCTTAGCTCAGAATGTAGCGCTACTTTCTCCTAACTACTGACTCGACGGTTACCTTTATAGTTGGGGCTTCCACATTCATAGTAACGAATTAACGACCTGGAGTCTGAGTGCTGTGTCTTTTCTGGTTTAAATTGGTTAGTTTTCTGCCTATATATCCATTTCATTGACAAAATCTATACTTTGTGATAGTAGCCTGAGTTTAACTTTGACCCCGTTCATTGCATGTGCCTGCCACATCAGAACTGAACCTCAGTTATAAATCTCTACCGTAAATAAACTCGTTAGTTAAGGCCTACTGTCCGAGGATTAATTACTCAGACTTTGCGGGGGTTGAGGAGGGTAGCGTGAGGAGAAGGGGGAGGAAAGATCACTGTGTATATTATCAATCGTGGTCTGCGTGGGCCAAAATCCCCGCAAACAGTTCGATCCAGAAATATTCTATATAAAAATAATGAATCCCTCAGGAATGCAGTTATCTTGTAACGTAGTGTATTATTAGCTCATTAAGTTTTAAATATTATAAAATGTTTAGGTATTTCATCATTTAAGGCCTATATTATATTTAGAGCAAACAAAATTACATTGAAATTTGAACATTTCAGAAACCCACTTCGGTGGTAGCATGGTTTCAGGCATCACTCTCGCAATATACTGACAGCAGCTAATGTGGAGATCAGGGCTCGAATACAAATCGGGTGTATTGAGGGTAGTTTTTCATAAGTTACTTTTCAATCTCTCTCTGCGAAAATTTGAGTAAGCTTCCTATACAACAGTTAACTTTTCTCCCTAACACATCATCGTAAGTAATAAATAAGCGGATAGCAACGAAAAGATAGTAAGACGCAGTGCTAAAATTATTCTCAAGGTTGAAATATAAATCTAATTTGAGTTTTTTTTTAAGTTGTCCTTTATTATTATTAGCAGTATAGCTCTCCAAAATTTTAAGGATTTTTTTATTTCTTTATAATGTATTATTTTGTAACCTTTTAGGGCAAAATAAGATTTATTTTATATCTGTTAAAGAGGTCATACTCTTGAAAACTAAACGATTTTGTTTACGTTTTTGTTTCGAGTACATTATATCCCGTCTGGGATATCCACACACATACATATATAATGAAGTAGTAAATATACTCACGTTTGCCTATCAAAAAGACACCCTTAGTACATTCAGCCAAGATTCAAACCCCCAATTCCTCCATTACCGACATACCAGACAGACGAAGGTAATACCTTAGTACGCGTGCCCACCCATTCGGTTGAAAATGTTTCATATATCCGGATTCCTATCATTTCATGAAGAACAGCAAAACAGAAGTATGTGTCTAAAATGGCTTTTGCACTTTTACACAAGTAAGATAATTTCATGTACTCTATTTATACAATATGTATCTTATACAAGCAAGGTAGCTCGATACACTCTATTTATACATTATTTAGACTATCAACACATCCGCCAACTATCAAAAATGGTAACTGTTTAAGAGGCTACCTGGTGTATGGAAACAGAAAATAGTTATATTATTTTACGAACTCACATCAGTGGCCACGTGGTCTAGAACGTAATTTTAAAAATAAACTGGGTTGCCATTGACGGGAAGATTGGGATTTGAATCCCAGTTCAGTGTACTAAGGGTATTTATTTTTCCAAACAATTTCGCATTTTACTTCCACACAAATATGGGTGCATTTCCTCTTAATGTAACCTACCTCATCCTTAATGCCTTAGCGTAGTTAGTACATACGAGTATGGCCCAAACAGATGCTGTGCTAAATGATAATAACAATATTTTCATTTAAGTAATATAGTTTTATGTAACTATATATACATATTAAAAATATTTATATATATGGTAACAATATTTATAGTTGACTCTTGGATGTAAAGCAATCTCCCCGTATAAGATTAACAAGCAGCTCAAGTCTAATGAGGAACTGGCTCACTTGTGAATCTCAACTTTGTACACGTACCCTAGATTCCTATTCACATAAAAATGCAGCAATTTACACGCAATGTCACTAAAAATTAGCAGATAATTAAATATAATCCTATATATTTTTTAAATTTTTCTTCAATTAAAATATAGGGTTGTTGGTATCTTTCAATTTCGTTTTGCCATATTTTGAAACAAATAACTACAATAATTTAAATATTAAGAGTGAGCCGAATGACAGACGATCACATCATGGATATCAATCACCTGCTTGGCTTAACGACGTTACATACTTGGTAAATTTTAAGCTATTTGGCGAAGCACCTAAGTGCTCTAAGCAATGTACAAAAAAGAAAACGAGAGAATAAAATAAGCAGTTTATCCTACAAGGTATCTTTATTATCTGTTGATAACAACTCCCCTCTTCCACTTTCGAGAATAAACATTCATTCTTCTATTAATTACGCCTGTACAACATTGATTTAAATTTCATAAATAGCTTTTCTTGGTTTCTTCTTCTAGTTGGATATATGCTTCCATGAACTTTTTTAATCTACATCCGGATGGGAAGATGCCTAAGAATAAGCCAAATAGCCTAGGTTGTAGGCTTGACGGTTTAAAATAAAATATGTTTACAAAAAAACTACTTCAAGGTGAAAATAATAATTTTATGACAATTTAAAACTATTTTAGAACCACTTAATAATAAATTGTTATTTTTTCAGTGTTATATACTTAAAACTTAGATATAATAAATTATATCTTGACTTGCCATGACGTCACACGTCCTTAAATAGAAGAGAGGTAATGTATAAAAAACACATCAACATTAGCGTGGAAGGGGAAATGAAAAACCACATTGATCTATCATAGAGTTGACCATGGTTGTTTTAGGGTAAAGTGCTTGCCTGAGGAAATGATGATCGTAGGTTCAAACCCAGCTGAGGTCAACAGATATTTCTTGAGCGATAAAAATATGTAGTACAACTTTCTTTGTAGGGGAAGTAAAGCCGTTGGTCCCATGTCAAATGTGGCATGTAAAAGAACACTGAAAGGTATGTGAAAATATTTTTCCCAGCAAAATGTGTAGGCCCTTTCGCTCTAGCTCATAGAAATTCACATGTGCTTATTCAAACAGTCGGTTCAGAAAGTGCACGTCAAATATCTCAAGTAAATGAAAATGAAAAATATTATATAACATGCATTATATGGAAAATCATCCCCTAACCACTATATCGAGATTCAAACCTTGAACCCCTTACCACTGGTAATCCACTATATGGTAGTTCAGTTTAGGTCACGTGACCACAGGTGTAGGAATGTGTTGAATTTCCAGAGAATGAGCCCCTATTGTATTCTAAGGGCTTACAATTCCCACAAAACAAAGCACACTGTAAGCCTACTAATGGTTGTATTGTCTATAAATCAATTATTCCAAAGACTTCGGGCATGCCATCGGCAGGGCTAGCGCCCATTTGAATGAGATGCAGATAAACAGTAAGATTCACCATGTTGAATAGAATGCAGCAATTTACACACGATGTCACTAAAAATTAGATAATAATGAAACATAATCCTATATATGTTTTTAAATTCTTATTCAATTTAAAATATAGGGTTGTTAGTATCTTTGAATTTTGATTTGCGTTAATATTTAACAAAGTGTTTCGTTTAACCAGTTCTATGTTTGTTTTGTAAAATTGTAAAAGTAATGGTATCAAAAGAAAGAAAAGAGTAGAATGGATATAAGTGAATATTTAAAAAGTAATTTATATTGACTCGTAGACGTTTTAAATTAATGAGAGTCGCCTAAGCCTCAAATTTAAGATTTGATTAGCAAGAAATAATGAAAATATAAATAGTAGTTTAGTACTTATAGTTTATCTATGTCCATAGCTTAAACCATGATGATCTATTTAATTTATTGGTAAATATAGCAGCTGCGAAACTCTACTGTGAAGATATTGTTTATTTCTAACCCAAATATAGTATATGACAATGATGATATAGTGACCTACAAAATTACTTGATTCTAATTTAAAAATAAGATACCATGAAAGGACCAAAGTACAATAATCAAATAAAATATGTGAAACAGTATAAAAATCAAATTATCTGTAATCAAACCACATAAATCATCCAATCTTACCTGCAGCATGCTTGTGAATTACATAATGTGAATTACATAATGTATGGGGAAAAACTAATCAGAATTTAGTTTCTATTAATTAATTCACATTAATTAAATTACTGTAAATAACTATTCTATTGTATTATTTTAATTTAACAACACACAGTTCAAAGTTTAAGTTGACCAAAATATTCGTAAACTTGGTGTAAAATCAGGTTATAGTTATTTAAAAATAATAATTCTTCAACTAAGGAATATATAAATTTTATTAGAAAATATGACTCAAACTTTAGAGGATAGTAGATGATCAAGTTTATTGGCATAAAATGGTTGTAAAATATCGCCATATTTTAAACTCTCATCTTAACTAAAATGTTTGAAAAAATTAACCATTAGATATCTAAATCTGTGTTAAAATAATCTTCTTTCAAATTAGTCCAACTCAGTTTGTAAAAAAGAACATTCCAATGGATGTTCCAAGATATAGAGTAATTTAACCGATTTACAATCTCTAATGGATTCCAATGAAATATAATGGTTCAGATACAATATTTTATCTTGGCATTAATGGTTAATAATTTACCAGAAACTATATCAGGAGACGAACTAAGACTTAAATTTCACTTTTAATTATTGAAAGTATCAAACTTTACCATTTTATATAGAACCTATATCTTTTCAACTGAACCCTCCAACCGAGCTTCAAAAATATATCAGGGAACAATAAAGGATTCTCCATTTTTTTTAATGTCATTTTATTATTAATTGTTATTTCTTGCTTATACCCATATACGATAAATAAATAAACACAGGAAATCAAAAAAACTTATTATATATGTCAACTAAAATTAAATACATTGGTGTACATTAAACAATAAATATAACTATAATAACCCTGAAGTTTAACTATACATAAATAAATAAATAAAATCATATTTACATAAGCTAAGACTTGAACTGGAAAATTGATGTTTATTAATTTGTATAAATCGTGAATCATTATTGATAAAAATTAATAAAAAATATATGGTCAATTTATTTACAGAAAAAAGTGATGGATAACACATTTAATATGAACTGAAAAAATTAAAGTTTTACAGACACAATGTGAGAAGTTATATGACAAAATAATTAAATATAAAGGAATTAGGAAAATGAATAGTTTTGTTGGTGACCTGGTGGTCTAGGGGTAAGGTGTCAGACTTCTATGCTGGCGTTCGGGGTTCAATCCTCGATCCCGGCAAAGATTTTTCTGATTACCAAACCCTTCCTTCACCTCTGACAAGACATCTTGTGAATGTGGGGAATGCTAGGCCTCCACCATGGTTCGGATTCCACGTTAAACTGTAGGTCCTTCATTTCATCTCACAATCACCCTACCATTCATTACACATTAGCGTAAGTGCGTATAACCCGAACGGGTAGTAAGACGCGGTGCTAATAATAATAATAATAATAATAGTTTTGTTAGTAAAATATAATAGAAAATGAAAAAATATATATATAATAGTGTTATTAATTCGTATGGATGAATCGTATAAGAACTAATAAAAATCATCATAAAAAGGTATTGGTGATTACAGGTATAAAATATTTTACAACCTCAAGCAATACAAAGCTTAGATTACTACAAAGGGTATAACAAAACATAAAATTGATATATTATTTGAAAAATAAATGGCTATTTCTGTTTAATTTCACATATTTGTGGAGTGCTATTATTTTTTCTACTCACCCGTTCTTTTATTAAACTCTCCCAAAAACTTTACCTGGTGTACTGAACACACTAATGGCCCTATAATTCTTGCATTCACTACTTTAACTCGTATAAACCATAAATAATATAAGCTCTAGAACTGACTCTTAGTATGCGTATGATCTGCTGAAGTGTGTGTATTGTGCATTTTTAAACGCACGTAGATCTGTATCCACACACAATGAATTTTATCTCTAGATACATGAAACAATATTTATAATTATAAATAAATATTATAATACATAATATCAGATATATAAGCCTACATAATTTTATAAATACTAGTGGGCCATTGCAGCGATGGCTGCAGATTATTGCATTAAAATGTATTTTAAATCTTTTATTGGGAAAGTTCTATATAATAAGCCCTCACTCACTTTTTAGCTAGAAGTCTACTCGTCAGAGGCTATAAACATTTTTTTTATATAGTTTTAGGTGTGTAATTTGAATAAAAACTTATATTTTTCGCCTTCACGCCCCGATGAGAACTTTAAAATTACCCCTCTCCCAAATATTTATTTATTCGTTACACCAAACCACCCTAGTAACTATTGAGATGATATTATTTTTAAACAAAGACAAAAATTTTATTTACCAATATACAGCTATACACAAATCAATGATTCCATGGTGATGTAAGTAAAGAATGATTGTACAGATGAACCATTGCACATACAGAAGGAAAAGATGGAAAATTCTCTTGGAAAATTGGCTTTTAGTCTTAGGACGCTATTTTTACCGGCATCCTGATTCCCTAATCTTTATAAATGTCAAATTCTGTTCTGTCATTTCCTAGTAATTTATATTACTGGTAAAGGGCTTATCAAATTATATATAGGATATAAAATAGAGGGAGTGATAAAATGTGATAGTGGAAATGAGAGTGTGAGTGTGAGAAAGTGAATGTAAGAGACTGAGAATGGACAATTGAGAGAGATCGAGGGAGTGTGAGTGATTGAAATGAGATTATAGGTATGTGTTAGAGAGAGAAATACAAAAGAGAAAAAAAGAATGTGTGTGTGAGTAAAGAGAGTTTGTGTGAAAGTCAGGGACAGAGAGTTTGTGTGTGAGAAAGAGAAAGTGTAAGATTTTGCGAGAGACATTGTGAGAAAAAGAGAGAAATGTGAGGGTTGGTGAGAGAGAATTTGAGAGAGAAATCTAGAGAGGGAATAATTAGTTTAGAGAGAGAAAATGAGATTGAGAGAGAGTTAAGGATAGGGAGTTTAAAGAGAGAGAAAGTTTTTGAGAGAAAGAGTTAAAGAGAGAAATTAAGGAAGAAAGTTTGAAAGATAGAGTGGGTCTGAGAGGTAGAGTGGGTTTGAGAGAGAGTGCGTTTGAGATAGAAAGTCTGAGATATGGAGAGTGAGGTGGAAAGGTTAAGATATCGAGAGTGAGTTTGAAATAGTGAGATTGAGATGAGAAAGAGTTCGAGTGGGAGAGTTTAAGTTAAAGGGAATTTGAGATAGGGGGAGCTTGAGAGGGAGCTTGAGCGTTTGCGAGAGATAGAGAGAGTGTTTGAGAAAGAGAGATCGTTTGAGAAAGGGAGAGCGGTTGAGAGAGAGAATTTTAGACATATCTTAAAAAAGAGAGTGTATAAAAATGTAATAATGTGATATAAATTGGTTGATAAAGAGTGTCTGTGAGGGTAGAGAGTGAGTGTGTGAGAGAATGAGAAAAGATTATACTATATCATGTGTTTAATAGAGTTAGTGTGTGTGTGTGTGTGTCTGTGAAGGGAGTGAGTGTGAAAGAGTGTGCAACAGCGTTAGAGAGTCTTATAGAGAGAATGTTAAACTATAGATGTGGTACTCAAATATTATTCCTTCAAATGTAAGTATTAAAATGGAAATATAACTGAACTTACTGTATTTTTAATAATGGGAAAAGATAGATGGGGTACACAAAACATTATTTTTTTAATATCATATCTTCTAAACTAAACAGTCAAATGAAAACATAGATTAACTTATGTATTTTTTTTGTGTGTTACTATTTGCTAAAATGAATCAAAGCCCATTATTTGAATAAAATGAAAATTAAAACCCTTTATTTGAAAAAAAATGAACACCAATACTCATACTTAGATAGTAGAATGACTATCTTTAACATTATTAAAATATCTTTTTTTTTTGAACTTATAATACATACCTAAAAATATTTAAACATAATTTCATCATCCGCGAAACCAAACGTAAAAGATATTTTCATGAATTTAACAACTCAACTTTTTAATTTTCAAATTATGCTCAATATTATTGATTTAAATGCGAATTAAAGACAACAACATTCCAATAAAAGAATAAATGTTTACCTAATTTAGACATCTCAATTTAGATGTGTTATGACCAGCATCCAGAGAGAAATATTCATCCAAAGAGAAAACTGTGATGTGTTCGGACTAACAAATAAAGATTGAGTTATTATTTTTTAGCCAAAGAGGTATATTTTATTTGGAGATTTACAGCCATGCAGTAAATGACGGTGTCCATGGTGATCAAACAAAGAATGAAAAACTGAAAATTCTCTGTGAAAATCTGGTTTTCGTGGAAAACTACTATTTTTACTGACATTCTGGATTCTTAACCATTAAAATTAGTGGACGTTTGTCAAATTCTGTTTAGTCATTTCCTAGTAATTTCTATTGCCCGAAATGTGCTTATCAAATTATATATAAGAAGCTATGTGCACATTATTTACCTTGAATGATTGCAAGCTTACCTTACGCGATTCTTTTATGGCGTGGCCTATATTATAATGTCATAGTACAACCCGTCAAGGTGAGACTACTACCATCCAGGGTAAACGAAGTCCACATTATAGGTTGTGTAACTATTATAAGCATATTATTTGACCAAATACACGGTTGGTGGACTATTGGTAAAATGGTATTGGGGCTGGCACAAGTTCATATAAATGAAACGATGCACGGCACAAACTCTTTCCGTTTAATTTTTCAATAGAAACATTTGCTTAAAACTCGTAAGATTAGTGAAACGAAATAATATACGTTTTTGCAGAAACATTCCGCCAAAGAGCATAAATTTAATAACATACAATGTCATAGGAACAGAAAAGAGAAGCATCTCTTTCCACGAAATAGCATAACGATCAATTTTATATTTCAAAATAAACCACAAAGAGTTTAGATATTTGTTTATAAATTAAAAACTATTGATTTTATTAAAATACATCTAGAATTAAAATGTTTTTAATTTTAATAGTATAATAGCTTCACTATGGTAATTTATTTTATATTTCATATAGTTGTGGAAATATTATATTAAAATTGGAAATTTACGCTTCTACAAAGTGCCCTTAAGGTCATGTTTATGGGAAAATGAGAATTTTTATTTTGTTTTTAATGCTAAACAATACCAAGATAAAAAAATTATTCAATAAAAATGGTTAAAACAAATATAAAGTAAATTGATTTTATCTTTTTGTGTTCTTCATTAACCAACCTTAAATTTTAGGGATGAATTACTAATTCCCAAAACTCCATTGGGAAGCCTTATGAAGGCCCTAAATACCAAGTCTTAGCCAAATTGGTAGAATTGTTTCGTCTCTAAGTTGAGAAATAGATGGACAAAGAGACAAACAGACGGTTTTACGAAAACTACTTTTCACTTCAGGGTTTTTTCAAACGTCAACATTTATCAAAATCTCGATGTTTTTTAAATTATGTTTACGCTTGCAATAAAATAATATGGATATTCATACAAAGTAGTAGTCTAATGCATGTTCAGTCCAGACATTGAGTTACCTCAAAAGGAACTTACCGTAATAGTAATCACAGCTATGATGATATGAATCTCGAAAAACTGCTCTATTCACAACCTCGACTTTCTTTCGACAAAAAGTTTTATTTATCTATTAGTTATTTTCCCTTTATTCACACGGATTCTGTTTCTTAATATGGATCCATTGTTGAAAATAGATGTTAATTTACACTTCTAAATGAGTTATAAACAAATAAAAGTGTATTAAATGGTTTATTTAACAGATAGTGAGGCAGATAATATGATAGATTATGATTATAGACCCGGGCTTGGTCACTTAAGGTAATATTTTAAAATCGGATTACCATAGTTTAGAGCTAGAGCGCTAGACAGGTTGAGAAATAGTGTTATAAGTCCGCAATTATTTTCAACATGGCCATCATGTATAATCTATATCTAAGAAACTCAAAAATTTAGTCCAATGAAAATACAACAAGTATAAACTGAGATAAAGGCCAAATAGTAGTGTTTTGCAACCACCATTTTGAAACTACGTTATTTTTTAGTTAGCGTGAATGTTTACCGGACGTCCGAACTATGGCCTTATTCCCATGTGAAATGTAATCACAATCACTGTGTTAGTATTTGCATCAAAAGTAACAGACACCAGATAATGTGTAAGGTCCATTCTTGTTTTCCATTTCAAAGTCTTTGAAAATGTTTACAGTCCATTAGTTTTTGGAGTAGTTTAATTTGCCTCGTGAAGATAGGGAGTGATTCGAGATTGAGCTATATTTAATTCTGTCATCATGAGCATCCAATGTTAGTCCTAAGCTATGCATTCATTTTCGTGCAATGCTTTTTTTGAGAGGGAAAAACCGTTTATAAACATGCAATCTTTGTTTGCCCTAAAATACAGCAGTCTTACCTTTATGGATTACATTACGACCCCATTTTATAAGTTATACCATAGTGTAATAATATAAGGTAAGCTTGTTACAAAGAGGGCAGATTTCTCCAAATAGCAACTGTTGCGTTTAAGTTGATTTCATTTAACTTTTATCATTGGGTTGCACTACAATTCGTTTTCAGAACAAAATGTTGGACACAGTTTAGTTTAAACTTTGAAACATTACTTTGGCTGCCCTCTTTGTGTACTTTTGCTTAACAGATCAATAGGTGTTTGTGTTTTAACACAGCTGCTCTCAAAATCAACAAGAAGGTTATATTGGACGGTTGTTTATAAATGTATTAATCTAGTAATCCATTGTTGTTTGGAGTTTTTCCTTTTATCCTGGAAGAGAAGTAGAAATTTTAATGAGTCAGAAATTGATTGTCTACTGAATATTGTTAAAGAAATGGGATGTGATTGTTTTCAGGTTAAACAAAACATTCCCTTAAGATACTGGTACAATTCCACAGCATCTCCACCAAATGGCTGGAGCTTTACGTGTCTGCAATCCAAAGCACCTAAACAGTTTAGAAAACAAGCTCTTCCATAAAAATACAGCTTTGCCTTACGAATGCCTTCCAGATTAGTGAGCATATTAATTAATTGAAGGTAGGAGCGTAGCCGAGGGGGACATCACAAATATTACCCACCAAAATTATCCCCTTCCATAAATGTTAAATTAAATATTAAATTGTAAATAATCAAAATAATTAATAAGAAACCCCTTCAAATTACACTGAATTCAAAAGTCGTCTAGGGTGGGCTCCACACTGTCTTATAATTCTTAATTATAATCAAAACTTAGATGTTTATACGTATCTCTTTGTCAATATTTTATTTTAAAATTGCATCTCACCCCCCTCCCCCTCCAACACTCCCTCCGCAACGTGTGTTGATGAGAAAAATTCTCCAAGCATAAAAGCGTAATGCCAATAAAAACTTAAAAGTCAGGAGAAATAGCTCTATTCTTGGTAGATTTAAATTCATTGATGTCTAAAACCACGTTTATCGTTGTTTTGTGCATTAAAAACCTATCGAATAAATCTGTCTCGTCCTATTTTACAAATTGGTAAATGAGACCACGTAGTTTTGTTGGCCTCCGTGTGGGAGGCATTATTTCAAATTAATAATCTGGGGTGGACTGATTCCTTCGGCTTCCCTAGGCTATATATAATTTGCAACCCAGTTTTGACTTATCTTAATAACAAACAAACGGAACAGGACTTTTTCACTACAATGCATTGAGTTATTCGATAATTTATTTACTGTATTGAAAATATTCCTTACAATTTTTATTAAAGAATAATACTTACTACGAAATTACAAATGCACAAATACTTATACAATCACACGTCTTGATTTTAGACTAGTGAATGCATGGACAATACTATTATAGTTTAAATATTTCAACAAGTCTGACTCAATCCTTAATAAATCAAGAGAGTTAAATCTTTATTCATTCATTTGATCTTAAATAATTTTTGACTCAATTTAACCCATAAAAACTTCGTTTTCCAGAGAATATTAGGATCGTAATACAAACACCTATACGAGGTTTAATATTAACATTGGGGTACACGTTTGTATATCGTGTTCTCAAAGCCACTACAACAATTTTAGACTGGTTTTCTATGTTTTTGAACCAACCCTTGGGTTGAGTACTATTCACACATAGAAGTTGAAGAGAAATGTGCATAAAAGTAGAGGCATACATCAACAAAGCTTTATCCAAGATCAGTTGAATAGATACTCTGCAGCAGAGTTGCTTTTAAGTAACGTTGTCCAAGGTCATGTCAGCTTAGTGAAAAATGAGGATTTATCATAGAATCGGTTATAAGCATCGCGTCTCTTCTGAAGCTGACAAAGAAGACTCTTGTTAGGGAATATTAAAATGGTGACTCATAAATGATATCGACCATCCATGTCAACTAGCCCTGCAAACTCACCCAAACAAAGTATTTTTGATATTTTTTTCCGCTTTTTATCTTTCTACTACTCGACTATCTGGGATAAACTCATTGCTTTCTATTCATAATGATTGAATTTATTACAAACTTTGCAAACTAGATTAATCAATGAGTCATATAGCTCAACAACAATGATTATGTCCATAGTGACATGTTTGAGTTTTTTATTTATAAAATTTATTCAGTTCAGCAAAAATACATAAACACCGTCATAAGTGCCGTTTCCAAAAGTTCAAGCTTCACTCATATTGTATTCCTCTCGCTCTTCGTATCTAACGCTCTGCTTTGGTTGATGGTCGGTCTCCTCCAATGGCAAGTAGAGCACCCAGAATTTGTTCCCAAGACTCATACACACGCTTACAATCACATGGACCTACAGTAGCCCCATGGCTTCTTTGGTGCTGACTCACGGCTTTAAAAAGTTATCAGACTAAATTACGTATCTCTACGCCGAACTAGATGGTCTTCAAAAACATGTGTTTAGCAGCTGGCACTTATGACAGTAAGAATGTAGGTATATACCTAAATTTTGACTGTCAGAAGTCAGCTGTGAGCTGTCAGTCAGCACCAAAGAAGCCATGGGGCTACTGTACGTGTTGCTGAAAGACTTTACGTGATATTGTGATTGAATAGTATTCAAACGGTGCGGAAGCACAACAAAACATTTACATTCCACTAAAATATTACACCCGCTTAAACTTATCGCTCTAGGATGGTATTTTTAGACACCATGCTCAAAACAACGTTTGTAGTATATGAAGATTAAATCGTCTCACATGAGAGTTTAATTTAACCCTGGTTTAAGCGGCATACATATTTTGCGGGAAAACATCTGTGGTTTAAATCATGGGTTAAACTTCTTGCCGAGTTTAAACTTAGTTGGGGAAAGAGGGCCAGAATATGATAAAGGTTAGCGAGGGGTACAAACTTAATAGCAAAGAGGAGTGGGGGCACATTTCCACAAGAACCGGGTCCACACGATCACATCATTTATCATGAAGGGCGACTAACTAGATTCATACGTTTCCATTACGACATGGTTTATATTTATAAAATGGCAGTATAGGGCAATCCGTTAGGTTTTAAGGTAAATGAATTGTACATTTTTAATTTAATAATTTTTCTTAGACTTGTGTAGATCCCTAGGAATAATGAGCATCCCTACTACGGCTTACGTGCATCTCAACTAGCACGTATGTATAATTCATATACCCTGGAAGGTAACAAGCTTACCCTGAAAGACTACACTATTGAGAGGCTTATATAATAGGGTCGTAGTGTAGCTAGTTAAGATAGAACTGCTACCTATCAGGTTAAATTGCATTTACATATCTAGAGGCATGGATCTCCCAACTAACATGTTAATCCCTGAAAACATGTACTGTACAGACCCGTTTCAGTTCAGAGCTCCATTAGAACCACTTGATAAAGGTCGCTTCCGTGTACAAATGATACTTCCCTTCAGTCTAGCACCTCTGAAAACTTTTTACATTCTGTTTACATCCACACGAGTAAAAAAACCCCTGGACAAAACAACTTCGGAACAAGGGACCTTTTATTGCATCGCCCACGTCAATTTGGACTCAACAAAAATGAAGCATGTATGTATGTTACCTTTTTGTTTTTATCTGTTTCTCTCTTATTGAGCTGAATATGCTTAGAGATGGAACGTTTGATTTTGCCTGAGTGGTAAGAGGGTTCCACTAGACAGGTTCGATTTGGGATGGTGGATAGAATATGTTTGTTATAGCTTATAAACAGGGTATATTAGTATTTAAAGGAAGTTTGTGTTACTATTTTATACATGCACGTCTAGTATAATGATATGAATACAAAGCGTATAACCCGAACGGGTAGTAAGACGCGGTGCTAAATATTATTATTATATGAATACATTCATGTTATTGACGAGGGTAAACCTTAACTAATCCGAGTCAGAATCAAATAAGTAGGTTTTCAGAGATAGTATACTAATAATATTACGGGATCATTGCAGCGATAACTGCAGATTATTGCACTAATTTAAAAGGACCCTTTGCAAAGATATCTTATCTAATTTTTGCACCAAACCACTCAAGTAAGAATCAAGTTGTTTTTAAATAAGGATAAATGTTGAATTTACCGATATACAACTAATCACTGGTAGAGTTTTCCATTAAGATGTAACCAAAGAATGATTGTATAGATAACCTGCAGACATAATGGACACCTACCTTTAAAATGAGTGTTCCTTTGTCAAAATTGGTTTTAAAGCAGTTTTCTCCTAATTTCAATCAACGTAAGTTGGCTTATTGAATTAAATATAAGATAAATAGAAAGAAGGAAAGTGAGACATTGAGAAAATTTGAGAGGGAATGATGACTGTAATAGTGTGTGTATGTATGTGTGAGAGAGAGTGAGAGAAAGAAAATATCGATGAGGTACACAAAACTTGTTTTAGCACCATGACTTACTACCCGTTCAGTTTATACAATTGTTTACTAACTACTTTAATGGTTATAGTGATGAGTAAGTTTATATTATAGGAAGTGTACCCACATTTTTGTGGAGGCAGAGTGAAAAGTTATTTTGGGAAAACCACTCTCAGTATGCCCACTGAGATTCTAAACTCGATCTACTCATCATCGGCAGTCTATCATACTGCAAGAGTAGCGACTTATACCGTGTGGTCATCAAAGTAGGTCACAAAACATTATTTTTAAATATTATTCACTCAAAATCAAGTAATAACATGGAAACAATTTTACTTATTTGTATTGAAGTATTATTTGAAATAATCAATACCAAAACCCACACCTAAATAATTAAAATGACTATTTAAATACATTTAACTTCATTTTATTAATTTTGAAACTTATTCATATCGCTACCAAAATGTATTTAAACATAAATGTATCGTTTTTAGTTTATAATTCAGGTCATTTTGTGATCAGATGTAAATACTCATAAATTAAAGGAGGAAAAGTATCAGTGCAAACATAATGATTTATTTCTAACTTACTATGATTAGTTTTAATAGGGATACATTATTGAATTTTTTTTAAATATTTGTTGCACTGTACAACATTTTATTTACCGATATAAATAATACACAAATCGTGATTTCCATGGTGAAGTAAGCAAAGAATGATTGTACAGACGAGTCACTCCTAGCACAGCACAAAATATGGAATTTTCTAGGAAAATCAGGCTTTCTTTGGAAGCTACTATTTTGCCGGCATCCTGAACCCTTGGTCTTTAAAATGATTAGGCTAACAGTTTGTCAAAATTGGTTCAGCCGTTTTCTCATGACTTAATTTACCGGAAATGGGTTCTCAGAAAAAATGTGGAGTGAGCTTATGTAAGTGTGGGAGTGAGTATGAGAGAGTAAGTGTGAAAAAGTAAGTGGGAAAGAGTGAGTCTTAGATTGAGAGTGAGTGAAATCGAGTGAGTGTAAGAAAGAATGTGTGAAAGGGATAGAGTGGGAAAGAGGAGGTTTGTGTGTGAGAGAGAGAGAGACAGTGTGAGATAGGGAGTGTGTAAGAAAGTGAAATAGAGAGAGTGTGTGAGAGAGAGAGACAGTGTGAGATAGGGAGAGTGTGAGAAAGTGAAATAGAGAGAGTGTGTGAGAGAGAGACACAGTGTGAAATAGGGAGTGTGTAAGAAAGAATGTGTGAAAGGGATAGAGTGGGTGTGTGAAAGCATCGTGTGTGTGGGTGGGTGAGAGAGAGGGGGCAGTGTGAAATAGAGAGAGCTTGAGAGAAAAAGTGAGAGAGTGTGTGAAAGCGTGTGTAAAAGCGTGTGTGTGGGTGTGAGAAAGAGAGAGAGTATGTGTATATGTGAAATAGAGTGTAGGAGGGTATTTTCGCTAAATTGACTAGTCAACTTTTAATTTGCGAATTATAGTTAATATTGTTTATTTACATACGAATTAATGATAACAACATTCCAATAACCATAGATGTTTTCCCAGTCTAGGAAATTAATTCCCTCAATTAAAATATATCTAGATAAAAGATGTGCTCAGGCCTACTATTATACCAGCAATTTTTTGGTCATAGATAAACATTCAAAATTAAAAAAGAAAGATAAGTATCTATGCAAACAAAATTACATATTTCTAACCTACTATCAATGAATGGTTTGTTAAGTTAGTTATGTAGAGATTTTTCTCATAATTTTATGTTTTTTCCACCATATAACTTAAGTAAGTGTTGAGTTATTATTTTTAACCAAAGAGAAATAATTTATTCACAGGTATAAAACCATGGACAAATTAGGGTTTCCATGGCGATGTAAATGAAGAATGAAAAGCTGAAAATTCTCTGTGAAAATCAGATTTTCTTTGGAAACTACTATTTTTCCTGGCAATCCTGGACCCCTAACCTTAAAAATGAGCGTTTGTTTGTCAAAATTGGTGATAATTTACCCGTAATTTCAACTACCAGAAATGGGCTTCTCAAATTTTATGTTAATATTCAAGATCATTTTATCGTTTTTGAGCTTATAATACATACCAATACATATTTTAGCATCATTTTATCATGCGCGAACCAAAACGTAGACAATATTTTCACGTAATTAAGAATTGAACCTTTTAATTTTCTAATTATGCTCAATATTATATATTTAAATGTGAATTAACGACAACAACATTTCAATAAAAAATAAATGTTTCCCCAGCTTAGGTATCTTAATATAGATGTGTTATGACCAGCATCCAGAGAGAAATATTCATCCAAAGAGATCATTTTTATGTGTTTGGTCCAACAAATAAAGATTGAGTTATTATTTTTAGCCAAAGAGGTATATTTTATTAAGAGATTTACAGCCATGCAGTAAATAACGGTGTCCATGGTGATCAAACAAAGAATGTAAAACTGAGAGTTGTTTGTGAAAATCATGTTTTCATGGAAAACTAATATTTATCCTGACATGCTGAACTACTAACCGTTAAAATGAGAGTTCGTTTGTCAAAATATGTTCAGTCATTTCCTCGTAATTTCTATTACGTAAAATGGGCTTAACAAATTTTATATAATAATACATAATGGAGAGAGTGATAAAATATGATAGTAAAAATGAGAGTTTAAGTGTGTGAATGTGTGATAGAAATAGAAAGAATTGTGAGGGAGAATGCGTGATATGGTGTGTGTGTGTGTGAGGGGGGGGGAGAGATAGAAAAAGTGTGTGTGTGTGTGTGTGTGTGTG
>CABFOV010003446.1:0-15041 GCA_902141375.1 Timema poppense | reverse complement strand
GGGGAGTAATTTTTAACAACACCAACATACTACATACTAGCATTTTTTTTAGTGCATATGTTACCTCGACAGCTGGAAACATGACGAATGCCGGTAATATACGAGTATTTCCGATATTGTAATCCAAAATGGCGAATACCAGTAATCGTGAAGGTAAGACTGTGTATGTTGGGAATAAAAGAAGAGTGCACTGCGCATCTATCTGCGCAACATAAACCACGTGGCTTAGGGACGGCGTGCTGCTGTAGTTGTGCTGTGTATTTTGCCGAGTGAGTTTGTACTTTTTTTTTAGCATCAAGTTTGGGTTATACGATTAAATACTAATGGATGGATTAGGAATTGGTAAGGTTGAATTTAGAGGAAGTGAACCCGCATTTGCCTGTATGAAGAGTGGAAAACCATTTATGACCCCTCCATTTCACATTACCAATATTCGGAACCTTGATCTCCCCGTTCTTAGCAGTCTAGCTCAACACGAAACATTGTGTATTATTAAGAATTAATTGTGGAGTAACCTAATCTATTTTGATATAATCCATCCTAACCTAATCTATCCCAAACAAATCAATCTTAACCTTATCTATACCAAACTAACCTATCATAAACTAATATATCGTAATCTATTCCAACCTAACCTATCCTAGCCTAATCTATCCTAACCTATCTTAGCCTAATATAACCTCACCTAACCTTACTTAACCTACCCTAACCTAAGTTTATTTAACGGACATTTGGTTCTATGTTACAATTACAGGTAACTGTAGTGAAGTTAAATCGTTGCTGTTATGTTTTTCCTAAACCCACAGGGTGGATGTTAGAAACTAACACTAGTTTCCAATATCCACTAGTGTAAACCAGGGAATCCTGGAAATCGTGGTCAATTACCGGCATTTGCTACGTTTCCAGCATTCACGGCAACATATACGTACATCTCCTTGGCATCAGAGGGTTTGCAAATGTACTAATATTTTTATATCTCCATAGCAACGGGATTTGTTAAAACCAAATAAATTTTTTTGTGTGTCTAAGATATCTAGTATTATATGGTTTTTTATTTTAAAACTTAATATAATATAAAGGATTGAAGATACAGCGTTTAGTACGACTTTATTCCATGTTTACAGTATTGGAGTCCACCCCATTTTTGGAGATTAAGTTTGCCTGATTTTTCTTAGATTTTTCTTTTCGATTAAGCTTGCCTAAATCGTTTTATTGATTTTTTAAGTTATCCATGCTGAGGTGCATTCAATTATATTATGAGACTATTATCATGTTGCCATGGTGGCAAGTGTATTGTTTTTTTCGTAGTTCATTGCTTTTAATGCTATCAATTTTAAATTTGTGAAGTTGAGTGCAATTTTATAAGGGCAATAACCATAATTAAGTATTTTTACTTATAATTTTAGAGTTTTAAGGGCCCTTTTCTGTACGCCACTGAAAAAATTGTAGAGGGATCCCACTTAGTTTATAGTGTACTTAAGATATCTATAAATAAATACAAGCAGGATTTATGTCTATCACAAATATCTGATACGGTATATGTTCTTTAATTCAACATTAATATAGTTTTTCCGGGCACCTTATAGCCCCCATTCACTAAAGTCGAACTCACCACCCAGGATTATAGATCCCCTTCCACGGGTATCTTTGTAGCAATTCTACGATCTTGTCCAAACACACATATTTCTCAAATATTTCCCTAATTTCCTCAATAAATAATTTACTTGGTGTTTTCTAATGTTGATCTTTCTTGGACTTGGTCCATAATATATACTGTAGAATTTGATAATTATAATGTCTATAATTCGAATCATTGTTTAATTCGAGCTTTACTCGTAGTCCGATAAAACTTTTATCAAAACAATGTTTAAAAAAAATCATATGTAATTCTTATTTTGTTTAATTCGAAATAAAATTGCTTTGAAGATGACGAGAAAATGCCCGAAATCTCGCGTAGGAAACACGTTTACTATTCTACTATTGCTACGCAGATAATAGGCCCTCCGCGTTCAGGGGCACTACATTGTTGTGTTTGTGTTCCTTATGATGATTTTATGAACTTGGACAAGAACTTAGCAGTATAGACGCAGACATTTTGGCAGATGTTATGAACAATATAAATGACAGTGTTTCTTCATATAAAGAAGGGGAACAGACTAAACTTCCAGAGAAGCCAAACCCAACATCTACACAGGCCGTGGACCCCATCGGAGAGTTGAGATGGTTTGTTGAGGGACAAAATAATGTAAGTTTCTCTATTATTCAGGCGCATAATAAATTATAAGAGTTTACTTACATTCAGATTATTAACTCCAAAAAGCAATCAAAATGTTCTAGTTTTTTTAAACTATAAATTCATATCGTTACATAAATATTGTACATATTGCTACGGAAAATCTAAGAATAAAATTATAAATATACACTACTGTATTTTAATTCACTGAATTATTTATGCTTGAAGATATTTTCCGAGCCAAAATAAAAACTTATATTATTCTAATATTTTTGGATGGTTCGAATTTTTCTTGTGGTCCCTTCAGCTTCAAATTAGCCATTACTAACTGTATAAATATTGTTATAAGCTAAATAAACAACTTAAATAAAAGAAAGATCAAAATATGTTTTAATATTATATTAATCATTAAACTTATGTTTGTCATAAACGTCCTAGCCCTGATAATATTCTTCTTTGGTGGATATATGAAGTTTGGTAAACATAGAAAGAGACCGGCCACTGACCTGTGGTAAAAGTAGTAAACAGAGAAAGATACAGGCCACTGACCTGTGGTAAAAGTAGTAAACAGAGAAAGATACAGGCCACTAACCTGCGGTAAAAGTAGTAAACAGTAGAAAGAGACAGGTCACTGACTTGTGGTAAAAGTAGTAAACAGAGAAAGAGACAGGTCACTGACTTGTGGTAAAAGTAGTAATCAGAGAAAGAGACAGGTCACTGACCTGCGGAAGTCCCGGCTCCAGCATGCGTAGATGATGGGGTTCATGCTGGAATTGATCCACCCAAGCCAAGTGACGACGGCGGACACCATCTGTTCGTGGTAGATGCACCGGGTGCAGAATCCGGACAGCAGATTCACCACAAAGAACGGGAGCCAACACACGATAAAGACTCCCATGACTATCCCCAAAGTCTTGGCTGCCTTCTTCTCCTTGGCGAACTTGGCGAGCTTCCTGCTGAGAGAAAAGTTCTTCCCCATCGCCTTGGTACTCGTGTTGGCCACGATCCGGGTCGACGCGTGGCGGGATAGGCCATTTTGTGGTGATGTTATGGGGTCCTCTATGTCCGGGGCGAGGTCCTCATTCTGGTAGAGAGGTCGACCATCTCCTGACCCCCCACTATTACCCATACCACCACGGTGAATCCTCAAAGTCAGTTCTAACTCACCGGAGGCCATTATAATCTGTTTAGTTCCTAACTTCAATGATCGAGTCTGCACGACAGCAGCACGGTATATACGGTAGTACGTAAACACCATCACGAATAGAGGGAGATAGAACGATATCGTTGACGAGAATATGAGGTACCCTAGATTCTCGGTAAATGGACACTTCATATCTGGGACCTTCTCAGTTCTGACGGCCCTCCACCACGCTATCGCCGGGAAAGAGATTGTTCCTGAGCAAACCCACACCGCGGCAATGAGCAGACCCGCTCTTCGGAAGCTCATCCTCATGGGGTAGGTGAAAGGGTCTGTGATGGCCCAGTATCTATCCAAGGAGATTACACAGAGGTTCAGAATAGACGCCGTGCTAAAAAGGACGTCCAAAGACCTCCAGACGTCACACCAGTCAGAGCCGAAGAACCAGGTGTTCTCCAGTACCTCGTAGACAGCGGAGAAGGGCATGACGACCAGCCCGACCAGACAGTCAGCCACGGCGAGTGAGGTGACGAAGTAGTTTGTTGCTGTGTGAAGGTACCTTTCTTGAACGACGGCAAGAATGACGAGGGTGTTTCCGAAAACGGTCGTGATGGAGAAGACAATCAGGAGTATAAAGAGCGCCGCTCGATCCTGGGCCATGTGCGTCCATCTCTCCCAGTCTTCCTCTCCCTTGACAGAGAAGTTTCCCAAGGACGAAGAATCGTTCCACAAGGTGGAGTTGGACCAGTTGCTGGGTCCTACCCACCAGTATTCATTGCTGTCATTCATATTGTGACAATAATCATCATGTGCCTTACCAAGTGAATGGTCTTCGAGTTGACATTGCATGCTTCTGACAGGTTTTCTAACACCTCCCTCTTGTCAAAAGCATTAAAAGAGGCTTTGGGAGGAAAGTGATTGGAAGAAATCGCACTTAGCTGAACTCTAGATTTATTCATTTTAATGACTTTCAAACTTTGGAAAAATCTATTAATATCTTGTAATAACTCGTCAATTTTAAGATATATCAATTTTTTTTAGGAATACGATCAATTAATCTAACCACTTGGAAAAAAGTCAAACACATAATATTTACGATTAAAAACAAACTAAATCAGTTGTATTTTAATAATTTTATTTCGTATGATTTTATTGAAGTTAATTCTTTTCACAATCACACTTACAAAGTTTCATGTGACTTTAAATCACTTGTAATAGTCAAGTAAAATATTTGTATAGATAATCAATGCGAGGAGCTGGCGTATTTCCTAAAATTCTTCAGTAGGATATTTATCAAAAATAATGTTGATACTCGTAGTCTTGCCAATGATTCAACTCCACTCCACATCTGTAAAAATAAAATAAAAAATAACACGATGAAACAAACACAACTTCTTTATAAAGTTATCTCTTTAGCTTAAATGGTTAACAGTAAGCATTTAATTTAATCTTGTTCTGGGTTGTAGTCTTCCAAGAACAAATCTTACATTATCCTGAATCGTGAAGGATTTAAGGTAAAGCTTGAGAGCGAGATTAAATTAGTCAGTAGAACCTTTCCTTTCACAACTTTTACCTTCATTTTAAGTGTCCTCTTCAAACCCATATATTAACATGTTTTACCTATATTATATTTAATTATGAAATGGCAGAGGTAACTTTAAAAGTGATTTTAAGAAATTAAACAGTGGAAGTAATAATTATTCTTTTTTTCGTACCTTTTGAAACAATAATTTTCTCAGTACTACCAAATGGGACTCGAAGCCAAACCTTCTCATTCCCTCAAGCCAGACAACTCTGACACTTCTATTCATAGAAACACTAACGAGTTTGGTTATCATATTAAATATGTTTATCATTCCAAAATTATTATGTTTCAGAATATTTACCGGTAACTTAGATATAATTTAGGAATAATTCATTATCGAAAGAATAATATTGAAATTGAAAGAATGAAGTTCCTAAGTTCTCAATATTATTTAAAACTACCTAATTCCAGAATTGACAATGATAGTAACCAATAAAAACGTTTTTCAAGGAGAACACATACCAGGATAAGATCAGACATGAAATGCTATTGCTGTGAAATTACTAGTATAATAATTCTAAATATACAACTTGTCTCTGATTGAGAGTGTTGAGAATCCGTGCTTCAAACAATGGTTGAAATCTCGGTTGAGTTGAACATTTCAGAGTTCAGAGTTTGGTATAAAATACTAGTAAAGTCTAGTATCCATACTTCTGTTAATCTACATTAATAGCTATAACTCCTAAAATATTATATATTTATTTTATATTAGCTATGGGTTGAACAATAATTCTTACTAAACAAACTTTCATCATTGGTTGCATGGTCTACGGTTTCATTACACTATAATAGCACATTTCCTGATTGATATTATAAGATAATAATTTCTAGAGCTGTATATATACAAGGGTATATATAGGTATATAACTATAAATTGATACGTATATTTAAGTTTAATTATCAAGCGTTCTAAATCATTATTTTGGCTGTGCAAATCATGCTGGTTTCTCCATTAGGGAGACTGGAGGTCACCGTGAAGGTTTCAAAAAGAGAGGACAGCAATGTGAAGGGTCAGAAGGGTTTTGCTAACGTTAATTGTACACAAAGAAGCAAGAGTGGTCGTAGCGTGAGCCATTTGGTTGCCAAGTAGCTCTATCCAAGGTAACACAAGGTCCGAGGAGAGGCCTGTTTTGGCTGTTATATTCGCGTTGTTCACCTAAGGTGGGTACATAATCCAGGACTTCTCATCAACCTTGTAGTATCGTGTGACATCTTCAATATTCAGTTTTATTGTGCACTAGCAGAAATACCCAGAGTTTCCCGTGGCTACCCCTGGTAACGCTTTTAAGTGACAGAAATAAATCTCTTAATTTTATTACTTCATATCCAGTTTTTAATTAATTAAAAATAATCGAATACAAATTTTTCTAATTTTCGGCTTCAAGGTGAAAATGTTAGTTCAAATGGGCTACTAGTTTTTAAATTGTGAACCTCTCCGTGTGATAGATATCGTGCACGCTCCTGACAGACAAACACAAATATATATATATGTATATGTATATATATACTCTTAATTTTGTTAATATAGAAGAAGAAGATACGTCTGGTATCCTAAAGTAATCTGGCAATTAAATTAAAAGTTCATAAAATAATATTATAATAAATCATAACTAAATAATTGTAATCATTAAATACACGATGGAATCAAACCCACTATAATACTTATTTAATTAGTAATACTGTAAATATAATTTAAATGTAAATAAACACAAATAGTCATTGGTAATAGGTAATTGTATCACGCAAAAAGAAATCAAATAATACAACTAACATTACAGTTGGAATGAACAATAATAAATGTGGAATTATTCCATAGTACTGTCGGATAGACTGAATTTTTATGAAAAATAAGAGAGTAGGGAGTTGTTGATTGTTGATTATAGTTGCTATTGTTTTGCTTGTGTGTACGCATTTTTTAATTAAAATAAAACGTAATAAAGGAGATCATGTGTCTTAATAAATGTGATTAGTGAGCATAAAGTTTTGTTTCTCACGTTTGTGACGAGAGGGACAGTACTGTTTGGTTAGGTTGCAGAACAAGTTAGATAAACTAGCGTGAATAAGAAATGTTGAACGTGTGGCCTTCACGAAGCCTGTAGTTGATATAGAGTGAGAGTTATAATGTCAGATAGGTGAGAGTTTTCCAGGAATAAAGGCGATTATTTTGTTATTAGAGAAGAAGGCTGAGAAATAGGTTGTTTAAGATGAAGAAATATTCAGGCCACTGGTAGATGCTGATAAAGATGAGAATAATTTGTAGAGTAAATTAACAATAGAGATAAACGTTTCAACAATAGTAAGATACTGTTTGAAGGCGTTGTTGAATTGTTAAGAAAAACAGGAAACGTCACCAATGTGAATTCAGAATCGTCAACAGGGAATTGTGGCAATGTAGAAAGTCTTGTAGATCGTCTCTCAAAGCTGACTGAAGCTCTGAACATTCAATATTGATTTTCAGTAGTGGCTTGGTTTCTGGAGCCAGTTGTCTCAAACACATGAGCACACTATCTTGGCACCACAATATAAGTTTTAAGACTTGATAAAAGCCACTTATACAGATACTAAATCTAGAGATTTGGTGGGGAGTTGCCCACCTACTAGAGACAACTACCCAAACTTTATTGAAAGTTTGAAAGAAAGGTATTGCAACTCAAAATTATTAATCGAATTATATGTAGGGGAGTTATTAAAGCTGGCCATAGCCAATGCGATACGGTAGACTCTTGACCTTTGCAGCTATTTATTATAAGTTGCAATCATCCTTGAGAGCTCTGGATTCACTAGGAATCGCTGTAGAGAAATGTACACCACTTTTATATATCCACTCGTTTAAAGTATCTTACCAGAAGATGTGCTAAATGCATACAATTGTACAGGAGAGCAAGAAGTTGATCAAGAGGGTAGACTAAACAATTTTCTAGTGTTTATACACACAGAAATTGAATCGGATGTAAGAATAAATATGGACATGGCAGGTTTCGTCTTAAAGGATCAATCCAGGAAAGCTCGACAGGTGGAGATCATTAAAAATGTCAATGTACCCACTGCTGCCGCATTATTAGCCAGTTATAATGCTCAAAATTCTAGAAGAAATGTGCATGTATTTTGGAATAAAACGAACATCGTATCATAGATTTCTCCACGGGGAAAAAGTTATACTTGGATGAGAGGCTGAAAATACTTTACGACAAGAGTGCATGTTCCTTATAGCATACATTAAAATAGGATGTACACTCGTTATTGTAGGATAACATTAAGATGTGTCACATTTAGTAAGAGACATGAAACTTTGGTGTGTCCTGAATCAGCAGCCCCTCCCAAAATTGAAGGTAAAGTAGATAAAGGAAGCCTTAGTCCCAATACTTATTTTATAAAGTAGCAGGTGTATTAAAGCCTTCAAAATTGTTTTGAGGACTAAAGGGTTGTAAGTATTATATCATATATTACCTATAGTATAGTAGAAAAAATAGGTTACGACGCTAGGAGAAAGGAAATATTGTGGAATTCACCTTTCAGCAATGCAATTACAGAATAAAGCAGCTATAGAATATTAGTGTAAAATATATAGAAACATTTTTCCTGCAGTTTCGAGTCCCTGGGTCTATATATTCTTACTGGATTCAACAAGTGAAAAAGAGACCGTGGTGCATAGGACTAGAAAAGGCCAACGTTTCAGTAGAAGGTAAAAGGGCCTATTAAAGTGTTGATCGGAGCTGATTCTGCTGGTAAGCCTACGACAGGGAATACATTTCGCTTGAAAATGGCTTAGTTGCTACCGAGACCCATCTAGGTTAGACTGTGATGCGTAAAGAGCTTAGTTAAAATTATCTAGTTTGTGCGAATCTGGCCACAGTGGACCTGGTTGAAGATCTGTAGAAATTATACATCCTGAGGAATAAATAGTCCACTGAAATGGGGTCAAAGAACAAAAGGCTGAAATGATGGATGGAACATTTAATGAGCACAGTTTCAGGGAATAATGGAGGAAGTTATGAGATTCATCTGTATGGCTGGCCAGTAGATAACACCTGTTGTTGCGTACAACAAGGAAAATGAAATTGGTAGGTATTTATGAACAAAATTAACGCGTGTTGCTTGAGTAATCACATGAGGAAATTATAGAAGAGGTCGAAGGTGTCACCAGTGGTCATTATTTGCCCAACCAACTTGTTAAGGAATCATGTGTTACAACATGCATTTCATCGGTTAAAGTGCATCAACCAACCAAATTGGGTTTCCTTCATTTAATGAATGTTTAAGTGATGATCTTATTCTCATCGAGTTACTTACATCTGTTCTTAAGAGGTTTTGAGAAGGCAAGCTTGGCGTAACTGTTGATATAAGAAAGGTCTTCCTACAAATAAGGGTAAAAAGGGAAGAACGAGGATCTTATACGTTTACTATGATGGAATTAAGATTGTGACAGCCAGTCTGAAAGTTTTTAGACATGTCCGAGTTGTGTTCGTATTGAAATGTAATCCATTCATATTGGAAGCAGTTATTTACTGTCATCTTCTTATTGATACCAAATAGCCTACTGTGGCGGATGAATAAAAGCACTCTCTGCTTATGAAAGTGTTAAAGAGATTTTATGTTTATTGTGATGATATCAGTGTTAATACTGATCAATATTCTGCGACCTTCCAAAATATGGCTTTTAAAACTTTTATGAGGGAGCAATTTAGCTTAGTGGATGGGAGCACTCCTGTGAATTGTAAGGAGAAACTAAAGTGTCATCTGTGTTAAGCGTTGGTGGAATCGAAGGGAAGACACGGTCTGTGGGAGCATAAGCTAGCTTTGTGTGGACAATTTTTCAAAAATAGCCAAGTTATTAATTTTGTCAGCTGCGTTGTGAATTTTTGACACAGTAGGATTTACGTGCCCTGTGCCTTTGTGATCTAAAATATTCTTCAAGGGGCGTGGGAAGAAAATATTGGATGAGATGAAGAATTTAAAGACAGTTATAAACAACAGTCCCGAAAATTTGTGAGAGACATTTCAAAGCTAACAGTGTAATTAAGGATCTCTCGTTGTTTATGGAAATTTGTGAAATCCAGCATTCATGATTTTTGCTAAGCAAGTAAGGATGCATACGCGGTGGCAGTATTCTTCTTATTGGAGGACATTGATGGAATAAAAATTCAGTTGGTACAGGCGATTTTATCAGTAGCACCTTTAAATAAAATAAATATCTCAAGTCTATAGTTTCTAGCTGTTTGCATTAAAACATGTTTTATTTCATTTAGTGATGGATATTGTTATTTATGCAGATCCAGATGTGGTCATTCACATGTACAGTTCTATCCCGTATTATTCGAAATTATCAGTGGTCGTTGTTCGTGATTGAATGACCAGGATCAGGTTACTTACTTCTCTGTGGTCCTGGGAACACATTTCAGGGAGTTAAAATCCAGCTGATTTGCCTTCAACATGTTGTTCTGTGTTTCAACCTTTGAAATCCAAATGGTGGGAGGGTCCTAAGAGGCTGGGGGAACACGTGATTTACTAACCCAGTGATTCTTTGTAGTATGAAGAGGAAGAGATTCTGGTGAAAGATAAAAGGACACGTGTAAACATCTTGGCGATGAAGGGGAATAGTTCGTTGTATGCTCGTAAGATAAATATATCGTATTAGCAGCATTAAGGTGGCGAATATGATTCTCCTTGAATCTGATCAGGTACGTAAAATGAATTGGCCTCTTGTTTAGATGGTAAAGGCTATATCTGCAGTTGATGGAGTTATTCGTCTCATTCAAGTAAAAGCAGCAAAGGAGAGCTTTTGAGACCAGTTAAACTTTTGTATCATTTGGGATTGTCCACAAGGGAAGGCTTAGTGAAGCATAGAAGTGAGGGTAACATAGGGAAACATCTCTACCCACAACTGTAACTAAAGGGGATCCATAGATAATTGGGATATCTGGGAGAGGATAGTACCACCACCCCTACAAGTGTGGGAACTATAAGAGGAAGAATGATAGAAATACCTCTTCAGTATAGACAGTGACTATGTTAACTAATTGAGGATAGACCAACCTCAAGTTAGGTGGATGCAATAGACATACCAAATGTGGAATTATCTTATTGTACTGTTGGATATATAATGGAATTTTGTGAAAAGTAAAATCATAGGGAGTTGTTGATTTTTGATTCAGGTTTCTATGGTTTTGTTTAACTGTAGTAAATTTTATGTAAAATAAAACAGAATAAAATATATATTTTCTCGTAATATTTGTAATTAATGAGAGTAAAGTTTTGTTTCTCACAACAGTGCTATAACGTTTTATAAAATATTTTAACTCTACCTTAACGCAAATGCAGATATATTTCACAAAAAAGTTACATTAATCATAGTTATCCTCATAGTTTAAGCGTCCAGATATCTTGGATAGGTAGTAAGACACAGTGGGAGTTTTATTCATAATATATATATTTTCATAAATGTTCTACTAATACGCGTGTGTCCCATGTTCCCGTGATAACTGTAATTTAATGACAGTAGAGTGCGAGTCACCACTTGACGCCTCGTGTTGGGCAGTGCCATTGTTGGAACCAACTTGTCATCAATAACAGTCGTCACATCTGTGGTCGGAGACCATTTCGACATCAGCCACAAACCAATCATGATCAGGGTTTAATCAATTATCTGGAATGTGACACATTACGATTGGTCGATTTTCTTTCTACCTCTTTTTTCTCTGTCAGGCAGTTAAACAAATTTAAATAGGAAAAAATAGGAAAGCCACAAGTTTTTCATAGAAGTGCATAAACGAGGTCTTTAATATTAATTTATTTCACAGGTGGTTTAAAATCAATGCATGGTTCGATGTATCAATGAGCTATTTATAATTATATCACTAAAATATAAAGTTTAAATTGTTTTATTTTACCTATGTATAGACTTATTATTAGAATAATTTATTTTCCAATGAATAGAAATGTGAATTAAGATTTGTATGCAAACCAGTAAAACTAAGATTGGGTCAATACATTAACTAAGAGCCGGATATAAGCTATTCAATTTAGTATTTAAGTGGAAATCATACGTGTTTAGATTAAACACACGAGCTAGGAAGCATATTATATAGAATGTAAGCTAAGAGTCAAATGACCAATAAACAAGTTTATATACATATGCACACCAAGCAAGTCAATATCCTTATGTACACCAAGCAAGTCAAGATTCTTATGCACACCAAGCAAGTTCAGATACATATTGATACCAAATAAGTTAAAATTAATATGAACACCAAGTAAGTGAATATTTATATGAACAACAAGTAGTTTAAGATCCATGTGAACACTAAGAAAATTAAGATGAATATGAACACCAAGTAAGTGAAGATTCATATGAACATCAAGTATAGAAGATTTATAAGATCATTAAGTAAGTGAATATTCATATAAACACCAAGTAAGTGAAGATTTATATGAACACTAAATAAGTGAAGATTCATATGAACACCAGGTAAGTGAAGATTTATATTAACACTAAGTAAGTGAAGATTCATATGAACACTAAGAAAGTTAAGATTCATATGAACACTAATTAAGGTTCTCGGGTTATTCCCATATATGATCATTACTTTAATGTAGTGGAGGAAGGAAGCTCTTTACAGGTAGTGTAACCATATTGGCGTAAAAGTAGAGTGGTAAATCATTTAGTAAAACTACCCTCAGTAGATCGTACCGGTATTTAAAATTAAATCTTTCTGTCATCACTAGGCCAGTCTAACACGAGAGAATAAAATGAGTTAATACCATTTATTAACCGAAGTGGGATACTCCAAAACACTAAAGCTCTTGTGGAACGATTTGGCAAGATGGCCTTAACGCACAATATAGTTACTTCACTAATCACTGAGACCGGATTAATTATTTTATTAATTAGCTTGAGACGTGTCCGTAGCGATGGTCACATCTTAAGGCATTACTCTCTCACAATATATTAATTTAAGACCACATCTAGCTACCCGTTTGGGTTGTACGCATATTTACTGATTACTCTACTGTGGTAGATGAGTAAGGTGGAATTAAGATTAAGTGTACCTGTAATTGCGTGGAGAGAGAAAGGAAATATATCTAGGGAAAAATACTTTCAGCACACCCAACTTGGTAGTTTTCAAAACTGGTTTTACTCTACACTTTACTTCAATCCCCGTGAATGTGGGTATATTTCCTCTATGTTTTATCTACAATATTATTTTGTGTAAATTTGTGAACATCCCGTACGGGGACGAGACGTGGTGCACATAAAAACACTTAAACTTCAACAAATGTGGTAGATAAAACATAACCACTAAATAGGCGATCCAAAATGAATATTCTGTGAATCAACTTAGCCTTCACCTTCAAACCCCCTTTGGTGGCCGCATGGTATAAGGCATCACTCTCAAAATATACTATACTACGGATGACGGAATTCGGGGTATTAATCCCCATCGGATGTACTGAGGGCGGCTTTTCCTAAAGGTTTTTACACTATTTCTCCATCAAAATATTGGTGCACTTCCTTTATATTCCACCTCCCTCATCCCTAAGACGCTAGGGTAATTAGTACATATGTAGGGCCTATACAGCCCAAATGGGTTGCAAGGCGCAGTATTAGAATAAATCACGGTCATTTATCTTTCCATACAAAATAACTCCTTAGTAACCTACTGAAGCGGTGTGTATTTCTGACACATGGCCATCCAATGACCTAAAAAGGTATATATGATTCTATAATGAAGTACATACCAACATTCCCGGCGCTATAACGCCGCTAATTAAGCTCTATTGCAAATATAACTGGTGGTGCTATAGGTAGATGTATAGCCAGACTGAGCGAGTAAGCGACGAGGAACTAAGTTAGAACACATTAGCTGTAAAGAGAGGTGTCCAGACTGGGGCTACCCGAGAAAGATTAAACTGGTTATATTTTNTTCAGCTATTTCCTTTCAAATATTTTCTTAATGAGATTATTATCATAATTTTTATGCTGCCAATTATACAAGCATTCATACTCTTGAACAAACATTATTAAGTTTTCTTCATCCATAGTTTTGGCTTACAGCACTCAGTTGTGTTAACAATGTTGGAATGCTCTGCAGCCCTGTCAGATTGTAAATAAGAAGCTTCATTGAAGGTTCGCCGCTTGCCGGAAGAAGCCGAAGTAGGTGAAACGACACTAAGACGACATTAAGGCGACATCATCTACATTCACACTGATAGGACTGTACCGGGACTGTGTTCGTACCGTGCTGGACCGTGACCTTGGGAAATAACTTTTGAAACGATCCAAGACGACACAGTCACAGCACGGCCTGAGCACAGTCCTATGAGTGTGAATCAAAAATGGTCTTACAAGGCAACTCTTATGGGAATGACCTGTTCGAGATTGTTGGCAGCACGACAGTCCCAGCACAGTCTGCGCACAGTCCTATCAGTGTGAATCAACCTCAAATAGTCTTGAAATTTAGTCCCCGTGCCCACCGGCGCATTTAAGGGTATGGGAAAGCAACTCGTGCCCTTTATACCAGTAGGTAGACAAAATACCGACTGAGGTAGGGAAGGGTATATTTTTAAGGTTGCCAGATCATCATACACCATTGAGTACAATCTATCCCAACTCACGGAGAATGCAACACGTATCTTAACCTTGAATCAAGTTAGCACCTTACTATATGAGGAGCATGGTAATCTGACACGTGGTAGCTTATGTAACCTCCAACTACCCACAAAAGTGGCCTAGTGGTTTTGGAGGAGAAGGGCTTGTTCTCATATTCAGATTATTAAACTATCAGCACCATGGTTGGGTCTGTTGCTTAGGGTATATTTTCCAAGATTATAGAGTCATGTGTGTTTTTAGAGTATGTGGTCCTAGATCTTTGAATTGACTGTGATGTCGAGGTTATGATGTCCTAAGCCCAAGTTTTGCCATGTGTTGTGTCGGGTGCAGTATTAGTCCCTAGGATTGGTCTGCTCTATCATGTCTTATGGTTTTTTTCCCTAGGGTTGGGTCTTCTGTATCATATCTGAGGGCTTTGTCCCTAGGGTTGGGTCTGCTGTATCATGTCTGAGGGCTCTTTGTCTTGGTCTGTGTG
>CABFOV010003445.1:34308-58470 GCA_902141375.1 Timema poppense | reverse complement strand
TCCTTTGGTTTTAAACTTCAGTGCCAGCAAAACCTTATTTGTTTATGGGGTAAGTTAGCAACAACAAAAAATTGTTGAGTGAATTTTATCCCCAAGACAAAGCGGGGCCAAGTGACCCTCCACCAGAAAATGTTTGAAAATTGGATACTCCTAAAAGATTTTTGGGGTGACCATTGTCTGAATTTCTTTTCAAAAATTATATTTATTTATGAACTATTTGAAGTAGTCCTCTCCCCTATATTGGAAATGTTTTGAAAACTATATTTTTCTTAAAATACTATTTAGAATAGTTTGCAACATAGTACATTTTTTCTTAAGATGTTTTAAATCACTTTTTTTAATATAATGGTTTCAAATAAATTGTTTAAAAATTTTGGAATCATTTTGTCAATTTCATCTAAAACCCCATTTTTATGAGGGTAATAACTAATATCATAAATCATGTATGCACTGTCCGCATGTATTATTTCAGCTGCTTTTTTAATTATTCTAATTTTGTCTTCGGTTTCATTATCCTTTTTCTCGATAAGCAAGTTTCCACTTAAAATCTTGTGAAAAAATTTTCAAAAACAAACAACAGGCATTTTATTTTTTGTCGTAATAATAATAATAATAATATCGTTCCTATAATGTTCTATCGGTTTTATTTTTACAGTGTTGACATGTGGAATGTTTCCTCGTACCGTATCTATCAAACCTTGCAGCGCAAATTGGCAATCATCTCTATTTTATAATTAATCAAAGATTGTATTTAGTGCAAGTTTAACTGTATCTGTGGGTGACCTGGTGGTCTAGGGGTAAGGTGTCGGACTTCTATGCTGGGGGTCCAGGGTTCAATCCTCGGTCCCAGCAAAGATTTATCTGATTACCAAACCCTTCCTTCACCTCTGAAAAGACATATTATGATAGTGGGGAATGCCAGGCCTCCACCGTGGTTCGGATTCCACGTTAAGCTGTAGGTCCTCCATTTCATCTCTCAATCACCCTACCATTACACATTAGCGTAAGTGCGTATAACCCGAACGGGTAGTAAGACGCGGTGCTAATAATAATAACTGTATATGTGCATGGACGTCCAGGAGTATCAGTTTTTATGCGTTTAGTTCTATAAAAAATTGTCCGTAATAATTAAAATGATACTTAGTTTACGACTGCAATTAAATCGATAACACCAAGACGCCCCTCGTCTCCATTTATCATTTCTTTGAACTTCTCGTTCAATAACTTTATTCTTTCCTTCCAATAAAGTTTCAAATAAGTACCGGATCCTTTCTATCTGCACGTGATTTTTTTTTTCTATTCTCTCTCTTTAAAACTATGCGGAGTTATTTCTGTACAGTAAAAACATTTTTCTTTGAAATCAAAAATTGTTTTTGGACTTAAATTTTTTTGTGAGACCTTTGACGCTATATCTTCACATTTTTTCTATTCACTGAAACAATGTTACTCGGTATTGAATAATGTTTTCTACAAGTCTCATTAATAAAAACAGATGTTAGGCCTTTTAATAAGAGGTGTTTGACATCAGTTTTCTGTTTACTGCATTTTTTCAACGTTTTCACCGCATCTTCGCCAGCATTAGCACACCCATTTAAATGTTTTCTTCATAAATAAAACAGATATTATTTTCAGCTGTTTAAAAAAAGTTATTATGTTGATTTTAAAATCGATATAAAACTCGTTAAATTCACGAACAAAAACCATAAATATTAAATACAATATTTTTAATATCTTATAAACTGTAACATTTATAGTAAAATAAAAACTAGAAGAATTAATTTCTTGGCTTGAATTAATATTAATTTTATCAACGTTTTAGTTCAATTTAAATGGAACAATATTAGATAAAATAATCCCTTTGAACTAATTAGAAAATGTCTTTATTTATTTATTTTTGTTACATAGCCTCTTGAATATGTTAAAATATCGAAACAGGTCGAGTTAAAATATAGTAGCTGGTTTTCAAACTAAGGTCATCACGGCCTCTAAAGGAGCGAGGGTACGAATTTCTTCAGATAAGATTTTGAAAATTTAAATTAATACATTCATCACATTTCTCCAGTGTTTATAAATACTTTTTATAGTATTGTAATTGCTTGGCAGCTCTTGTTTCCTATGCTTGTTATTTAACTATACAGCATGTTTCCGGATTGAGCCACTAAACTTTGGGAAGTCAAAATATACTTTGGAGATTTGCTCGTTTTAGCTTCCTTTCCACTCACCGAGCTAAAAAAACTCTTTTCTGCAGAGGTTCTCGGCCATGGGTTGATATTAATTTTCTTGTAAGATGGATCGGTTGTGCTGGACCTGTGACTTGGCCTCTGCGTTCACCTGATTTAACAACATTAGATATTTTTTTTGTATGGGGAGCTATCTGGCAAACAGTGTATGAAGTGTTTGTTAGTGACCTTCAATAATTACGACAAAGGATAACGAAAGCGTATGAAGAAACAATAGTCGCACAATGTCGGTCAGCCTCTCGTTCTGTCATTAAGAGTTGTCTCGTCTCCGGGCTAGAAGCCGTCAATTTGAACAAAATTAATAGATAAGATATTTTATTTAATACCTAATTTGTTTACATTTAGTTTTTTGTTATTTGCGCGAAAATAAAGCATAAACTACCAAATATTTAAATACATTTGAGTTAATTTTTTGATCCACTACCACTTCCCAAAGTTTAGACGTTTAGTCCGGGAACATCCTGTATATCATTTTAATGTTAAAATACAACATTGGCTTAGTAATTTAACTTGATAATTCGATACTTATATTTTCACCAGTTCTGTTATATTATTATAATGTTTCCTCTTCTTTGTTTACTAATATCGTAAATTGTTACTCACTTTAATCTTTTTGTTTTACTAATTCTTACTGAATAATATCTTTCATACATGAATAAGTAAACATAATGTTAGATTATCTCTCTGTTTTGTTATATTTTTAATTTCATTTTACAATATTACGCAGCTTGTTACATTAAAATTTAAATTCTTCAATGCAATAACCTTATTTTCAACTTCTTTCTTTAGATGTTATATTCTCTAACTTTGTAGTTTGACCTAATTTTAATGTGAAAGAAAACAACACTAAACTTTAAGTATATATAAAAGACGAAGCTTGGGTGGCTGTGATATCAATGATAGCTTTTTGTAGCCAATAATATCCATACGTCCATCACAGACTCTGCCTTAAACTATCAGTGAAGAATAACCATTAGCATGGTACTATCCCTGGATAGCTCAGTGGTAAAGAATTAGCAAGCTAAACACAAGGCCCGGGTTCAATTACCATGCCAAGGTGTCATTTTCAATTTATTCGGATATATGTTTAATTCGTTTACTTGTGGTATTTAATGTGCACTTTCTGAACATATGATTATATCAGCACACGATTTACAAACTAACTTAACTCTAGAACAGACACAACAAGTAGCCACCGGTATCACTGTGAAAGAGGAATTTCATATTTAAACAATGATAATTTTTTCAGCAATGCCAGGAATCGAACTTAGAAGTCTTAACTCACTATACAGACACATTGTCGACTAAGATAAGGGGTTGAACAATTATAAAATAATTTTAATGTATTTCATGTTATTTTAAATGTTCTAGTATCTTGTTTTTCACGTTATCAAATATTTTTCACTCTACCAAATTTCAATTTATATTTTTAATTTTTCTCATTTATAATAAAACAATAATAAAAAATCATAAATCAGTCTATTAAATTGTATTTACAAAAAATACAAGGTGGTTTCCTTAACTAATATGTTGTTAGATGGACGGAGACCAAATTTGTAACACCAGAATGGCTACAGAGGACGAATAAGACACCATTCCAATTTCTTACGTGGGAACATCTTCAGCGACGAACCTTTAAGCATCGCAATAAGTACGGCCCGCGGTCCGGACGACCTTAAGGACTTAAATTCCATGAATTTACTCGGACATGGAATGCCATTTATGGCCGTTATGACCTCCTTTTCAGTTCTTGAGACCATCGTAGGCGTAGGCGTCAACTGTGAGGGGACGCTCTCTTCCTACCAGGGGCGCAGGAAGGAGAACACGAATAACCTCTTGTTCAAAAAGCTCCAACTCTTACGGACATCAGCGAGGATGTGGAGAATATCTGGAACAAGACTGGTTTGGACCGGTTTTTCGACATCAGGATTCTTTGTGTATCCAAGTCCATGAGGAGTATAGGTCTTGGGAAGATCCTCGTGGAGCGTTCCTTTGCGGTTGACTAAGAAACCCAATTATTCGCTGATTCATTTAGGATGTACCAGTTTTTATTCGAAGAACATTGTCGATAGTTGGGGATTCGAGTGTGTTCTTAAGAGCCTCTACCAACAGCGAATACAGAGTATAGGACGGTAATCCAGTATCTAAGATGTCCAGTCACTATAAAGAGTTCAAAACGTACACATTGACGCGATAGGGCCGTTATACTATTGTTAGTTGTTCTGTCTTAAGATAGGTTTATTTCTTTTGTCAGTGAACTTAGACCGCCAATGCACCTCCTTGAACGCCAAGAATTTTCTTCTTTCCTTCAAGTCATCCAATATTTGGATACTCCTCCTTCTTAAGCTCCTCTGCGTAGTGTGACACATCTGGAGTCAGATTTAAAAGAGTTTGCTTCTTTTCTTCGTCAAATCACTCCTACATCCCGTTGTTGCTGTGAAGAAATAGGAGCATAATCGCGTAGTCATAACGAGAAGACTTCGTGTTGGTGATTCCCAGAGTCCACCGTGGCTATAGATGAGGGCTGGGTTGGTGTGTTGGCATGTTTTCCTGACTCCTCAGGTTCACTCCCAGGCCGGAGCAATGTTGGTGTGGATATTTCCATCGGTGGTACCTGAAATGGGTTTAAAACGCAAAATTCGCAATTTACTGAGTCACAGTTAAGAGCCATGTCGATTTTCACCCGAGTGAATTAAGGAGGTTGGAAGACGTGATTTGTCATTCTGGTTTGCCTATAGTTTCCTTACACTGTTGTGAGTGCATTTCCTCAAAGCTACCCTCCTAATCTTTAGCCTTTGGATGAAGTAGTTAATAGCGTTGATATTGAGTGCTTTCATATAAAAAAACTATAATTAAATAAAACTATAGGAATGAGCTAATATCTATTTACATTTTGCGCCTTATCATATAAGGACAAGCCACACACATTAATATTAATTAAGACAACTAGAGTGGGACCATGCTATGAAAATAGGTTAGTTGAAAAATATGGTTTTGGAGACATACGTTTTAAAATATAATAACTACCATTAATAATAATAATAATTTTGCTGTCAATTACACGGTTTTTCAAAAGCGACAGCTATAATTTTGGAAGGAAGAAACTTTTAGAATAAACAAACATAATTTTTTGTGAAAGAATCAAATAGCCGAAGCCATTATTTATGCTTTTATTGAGGAATTCTCTATCAAGATATATTCTAAAAATTGAAAAATGACACCTGGATGAGTTCTATTACCGTGTCCAGGTGTCATTTTTCAATTTTCATAATAATTGTTTGTATTTTATATTCTGTAAATTGAAAAATATCACCTGAACACGGAAATTTAACCTAGAAGCTTTGGCTTCATACGCCAATGTTCTTACCACTGAGCTCTCCAGGAGTCGTCCCTTGCCCTTGGCTGCATTTTATGATTGCTCGTCATCTTTTATTGATCGCTCATATGTATCTGTCGATTTCCGCAAGTCCTTCACAGAATCTGAATCAAAATATGAATAAAGAAAAACCCTAAGCGCGAAACAACTCAGCTCAGTGGTTAGAACATTAGAGTACTAAACCAAGGTTCCCAGGTTAAATTCCCGTGTCAAGGTGTAATTTTTAAATATACAGAAAATGATATTTAAATGCAGTTATAACCGTAGATTTTGCGGCCAACATTGATAACATTTTACTATTTTATTGGTATTTTTAAATATTAGCGTTAAATTACTCGTCTTTTCTCGATTAAATGGCCATACCATCTCAGTCTTGCTTCCTCTACTATCTCATGTACTCCCTCTACTTCCATTATTTTCTCCATTACATGCCCATACCATCTCAGTCTTGCTTCCTCTACTATTTCATGTACTCCCTCTACTTCCATTATTTTCTCCATTACATGCCCATACCATCTCAGTCTTGCTTCCTCTACTATATCATGTACTCCCTCTACTTCCATTCTTTTCCGGATATCTTAGCTCCTAATCTTGTTTCTCTTCGTAGCAGCTAAGATGCTCCTCACAAACTTCATTCCCATGGCCCCCACTTTCCTAGCTGCTCTTACATTCAATGTCCATGTTTCTACTGCGACAAAGTGGCAAAGGGTACAAAGTGCGCCTTATACAACACATCCATTCACTTCAAAGGCACTTCTCTTCTCCATATCAGGTCTCTTACACGACTATGAAACAACTCTCCCTGCTGTAATCCTCTCATTAAATCTTCTCTACTTTCACCTCGTGCCTCAATCACATTTCCAAAATATTTTAAGCTTTGTACTTTTATCAGCTGTACTCCGTCCAACTGTATAGCTTTACTGGCCTTATCCTCTTCCTTGACATCCCCGTCACATCACACTTTGCCATGCTAGAATTCATTCCACTCTCTTTTACTTCCTCATTCCATTCTTGTAGTTGCTCCTATACTTCCTCTTCCTTATCTAACATTACCATCAAGTCATCAGCAAACATCATGGATTTCATTTTTTCCTCCCCGAGTTTTCCTGCCACTTTGTCCATGACCATTTCCATTACCATTACACTCACACATCCCATTACCATTAAACATTGGTTCCCTATATTTTCTATTTAAAACCACTCCGTCCTCGCGATTCAATTGAACATCAGCCAGGTGTGAAACATGATAACGCTGATTGACCTTCAAGAATTCCGTGTTGACAGTGCTAGCCTGTGTATGATAATTCCGATGTGATGATAGTTCCAGACTCCCTCAATCCAAAAGCAAAGTCATGGAAACCCTTTAGAAAATTACAATGTGGGAACTCTCAGAAAATCAAAAGCCCTATTTATTTCCAAGATTCAAAAGCTTCACTCATAGCTGCATCCATATGGAACCCTGATGTGTCACCTGATGAGCTTTGTCAGTTACAGTTGGAAGATATAGTGATATGTTCTTTTATAAAGTAGAAAGAAGATGGCAACCGCCAACGCTATGAGGATTCCGTTACACTTGAAGGAGCCACCTCAAGTTTGTGGGCCCATTGGGATCAATTAAAACTTAAGCAAGATGTTCTTTATCAACGTTTTTAAGAAGCTGGAAATACTCATATACTTCAGCTGACTATCCCACGAGTGCTTAAAACAGAAATTCCAAGCAGTCTTCACGACACTCCCACTGGAGGACACGTAAGTATTCACAAGACAATTGAAAAAGTCCGCTCACGTTATTGGCCTGATCTCCATCGAGACACAACGATGTGGGTCTATAAATGTCGTGATGATGTGGTTAGGAAAACTCAAACAACAGCTAAGGCACCACTACAGAAGTTTAGGGTTGGTGTACCACTGGAATGGGTTGCCGCTCCTATACTAGGCCCCTTTCCAAGAACTAAGCGGGGAAATACAGTAATTGTGGTTATATCATACCACTTCATTCGTTGGACGGAGGCGTATGCTTCACACAAACTAAAGCAGAAATTTCAACGTGATGTTAACTGACACTTGTCCGATATATTACATATTGCAAAGACGCGAAGAACAGCGTGCCACCCAATGTCATATGGTAGAGTGGAAAGATTTTATCGTACTTTACTGGACATGATGTATCAGTGGGTAAATTAAAATCAAAGTGGCTGGAACGTAAAGTTGCCTCAACTAATGATGGCATAGTGCACGAGTTTAAATTAAACCACCAAACACACCACCTTTGAGGTTATTTTCGGAAAACAAGTTCGTTTACCATTTGATGTAGTTTACCGGAGACCAACGGAGCAAGTAGATGAAGTAGTTACAGCCACTTCATGGGCAGTGGTTCTCCGTAATAGCCTACAGTCTGCATTTGAACAAGCTCAGAAAAGTTTTAAAGTGGGACAGAAAAGACAAAAAGACGTGTATGACCACCAGTTATCTGGGAAAACATATAAAGTGGGTGACAGAGTGTTTACACACACCAGCAATGAGGGAAGGCTTGACTCCTAAGAAACACAAACCATGGTAGGGTCCCCATGTGGCAAGGAAAAGATAATCGGATGTGACGTACCCGATTCAATATACACTAAGCCCGAAAACGCACTGTGGTCCCATGAAATAGGCTAAAACCATACCTAGCCCAAGAGCAACCACGAGAAGAGCTTGGCCCATCACCAGTTAGTCAGAATAATGGTGAGAGTACAAGGCTGATGACGACAGTTGACACTTCCTTAAAGTCTCAGACAACTGGCATCAATCTTACGAGTGAACGCTGGCAGTTGGTGGAAATTTCACAAGCTCTTCACAATAATGCAGTGGAAGTCAACACAGAGAGGAAGTACGTCACTGCCCAGGTCCAGCCCGTTTGACAGTTTCATTTCAAGCTGGCTTTAGATTTTTTTAAATCCTTAGCTTTCAAAGAAGTTTTTGTTTTGTATATATAGGTGTTTATGGGTTATGTTTCAATACTAAACTGTGAGTTTGAATTAGGAAGGGAACAGCAGCAACAAGGGATAACTGAAAACAAGGAGGAAGGGGGGGAAGGTAACCCTTAAAATTAGTAACGGGACACTACCCCCTCCTATAGTGCTCGCCAAAACAATAGGGTTGACGGCACATTCCAGCAGCCAAATAGTGTGAGCTATAGCCTTGGAGCTGTGACTAGTTTGGTACTGTATGTCTTGTACGTGATTGTAGAATAAAGCAATGTTACAATACAAACTTCTTTATTGGTATTAATTTCAGGGGTATTTTATGATAAATTTATACAAAAAGTTTAACCTATGTTTGGAAACTACAAAAAATTAAATTTCAAAGTTTATATAGCTAGACTTATTTTAGAAAGGGGCTGGAAACTATTCGTCTAGGTACACATTCACAAGCGCTCAAATAGTAAGGCTCAATCGTTGATACTCTTGTCACAATCCCTTTTGATAAATGGTGACAATATAACCGTGTAAATGTCCCGATAATTCGAATAAATGCTGGATATACTCATCACCCTAGCCCACATCTACCACCCTCCACATCTTTTCTCTTTTACTTCGGAACTAAAATATCTCCCAATTTCTTCACAAAGAGTCTTCCTTATTTTTCTCTATTCGTGCGAAAAGAGAAAAAGTGTTAACACAGGATCTAACCTCTCCCTGCCTTTCAAAAAATGAGGGAAAGGGGAGTGAAGAAGGGAATGTAAGAGATGAGAGAGGGGGAAAAAAATCATCCCTGGTTCTTGAAACGTGTAAGGGTATCTAAGGTTGAAAATGGTATTTTTCTACAAGGGACTCTCGTTCTTAGTGAAGTCTCCCGGGTGACGCAAAAGCAGACTTGCCCGCCACATTGGAATTCCTTGCGGCACCTCTAATCCTTCTTTCATTCTTCCTTCTCTATTTGTATTATATTCTTTATATATAAATCTCTCTCTTTCTTTCTACTTCTCATTCCATCTAGAGGGTTCTTAGCTCTCCAGTATTTTCCTACAGGATTTTTTTTTTCAAAAGGTTTGTTAAGGGGAAACGATTCTTCTGTGAGAAAAGGAGGACAGGTCAACAACATGGAAAAAAAGATGGCCCCCTTTTCATTTAAGATTTTGGGTGAGACAAAAAACACTCCAAGGGCTCCCACCCCTATACAAACACACATACACATTATACACACAAAATGCCCTTTAATATTTATCTTTCATTGAATGGGCTGATATTGCTTTAACCATTCTGTTTAAGATCATTTTAATTATAAACATATCTGAACTATAAATGTACATAAAAGAGCATGCGGGTTAAGGCGTTAGCAGGTTTGTCTAGGATCCCAGAGCGAAATACTTAAGCAGGATAAGAGGTAAAAAAAGAGTATATTTTGATTTTTTTTTTAGACAATATCTACCTCATATGATTTTAAAGGTGCTTATTATTTAAAATAAATTAAATGCTTTTTTCCACAACTTAGACGCGTTTTGTTTGAGGAAGTATATACATTTAAAATCATCTCGTCCTTATCTAGATACAAATCTACACAAGTGAACGTCACTTCCGGTTTCTTCTACGGTCTAGAACGTTGGAGCGACCTAAGCAAAGACCTTAAAGAGAGTGGTTTGAATCTCGACTGGGTACCCAAATGGTTACAGCCCCACTCACGTTATATTTTTGTAAATCATAGCCATCCTCAATCATCTTTAAGAGTTCAATAAGCCGGAATATTAAAAAACAAATTCACGCTCGAACCAAATAATGTATTGAAATGCGGCTCTCTCTGTATTCTTTACTTGAAAACAACGATATTTGGAACAGTTTCGTAGTTTTTTAGTCTAGAATTTATTATTTTTCAAGCTTATTTTTTCTTTTAATCTTTCATAACTCCTAGGAGTAAGGATGTCATAAAAAATCAAATCTAAGATTTTTACCTTTCGTCACTTCAAGGGCCTGAAAAAAAAGTTATTTTTGCTATGCCGTCTGTCTATATATCTGTATGTCTGAGTGGTGTAATGTTTCTACAACAGTGTATATTATTTAATTTTACATATTATACTAGTTTTAAGCAAATGTCTGCACTTATAAGTAAAAAAAATCAATAAAGTTTTGTCGGAACACCAAACCATTTATTTAAAGTGAAATACAAAAAAAAAAATTTTTAAAACACTATGTGAATCTTGGTTTGAGCTGTATTATTTGAGAGTTAGGTATTATCCGGGGGTTAGGCGGGCTCTTTGGAACAGATATTTGCTTCATCCGTGGACACGAGGAGAAAGGCAACAATTTCATCTTGTCCGGTTTGACGAGGACTGGGAGGTCTGGGTTTGAATTACCGTCGTGTGTGTTTCGAGATTTTTTCGCCTAATAAGATCCTCAGTCTCCTTACAGCCAAATTCGGGGACATTTCTTATAAATTATACCTTTACAGTCCCTGAAAAATAGTGTACGTTCGTTCATCTTTTCAATTTTATAAGGGTTTCCTTGAATGAATCATACTTGTAAAAAGACACATTTATTAAATTAAAAGAATCAGTTACCTTAGATACTTCAGGAGCATGTCTGCCTACTGAGCTAATGGTCTCGAGGTCGATTCCCGGCATGACCGAAAAATGTATCATTGGTGAAATGTGGGATTCCCCTTTCACAGTGATAAATTAACGGTTGAGGGCTGTGTGTCGTGTCTGGACTATATTTAAGTTTGTTTATTGAGTAATTTGTTGATATGATCAGTCAGTTCAGAAAGTGGACGTTAAATTCATTAAATTAAATTAAATTTAAAAAATGTATGGAAATAACTTGTTAATTTTAAAAAAAAATCGAAACAACCTTGCTAGTTTTGAGCTCAAAAACATGTTTATTTCTCCAACTGTTAGGAAAATTAATACGTTTTCATATATTCACCTATTTAGAATGTAAAGTTTTTCAACCTCGCATCTAAGAAGCTATATAGGCTTACAAATGTGAAATGGAGAGAGCAATAAAGCAACAAACAGTAGACACGAAAACATTTACATCCTCCCCCTTTCCCCTGACCACTAGCTCAATCCTCTTTCCAAAAAAAAGGGGGTGGGGTTGGACATAATTCTGCCATGTAGAAGGGAGGTTTTCAGGCGGCTCAAACATTCGTAAAAGGGAAGCTATATGTAAAATTCATAAACATGTATTTTTGTCTACGACATAAGAAGAAAAGCGAACAGAGCCATGTAATATTGTATGTAGAGTTGTGTATTTGGAGAATATATAGAAAGGATCCCAGTCGTATATTTTGTCTTCAATAATACGGACTAACCATACTCTAATTCAATACAACCTTGTCTCACATTTTCATCTTATTTCACTACCCGGCCTCGTGATATAGTGGTAAAAGTCCCTGGCTGCTGGTCTAGAGGTACCGGGTTCGATTCCCGACTGGTACCAGAGGATTTTTCTTTCTCGAAAGGTAAATAATCCCCATGATCACCAGAGATAGGTTAGTTAGGCCCAAGGTGACCTCGTGGTCTAGGGGTAAGGTGTCAGACTTTTGTGCTAGGGGTCCGGGGTTCAATCCCCGGTCCTGGCACAGATTTGTCTGATTGCTAAACCTTTCCTTTACCTCTGACAAAACGTGTATTAATGACAACTAATGAATTTGTGGAGTGCCAAGCCTCCTCCGTGGTTTGGATCCCACGTTAAACTGTAAGTCCTCCATTTCATCTCACAATCGCCCTACCATTACACATTAGCGTAAGTGCGTATAACCCGAACGGGTAGTAAGACGCGGTGCTAATAATAGTTAGGCCCAAGTTAAGTTAAGCTGTTCATTGGCTCCACCCCATCATACTCACTAACACCATCATCTCAGCTCATCGGGACATGGAAAGAGCCTCCACTGAAAGGATGTACGATTAGTACATTCGGGTGTACCTTGTACAACAGTAGATTAGTACTGGCCAATCTTTTCACAAACTGAGCTACACATTGATGTAGCTCAGAGACGACACTATTATTATTATCTTGTTCCAATTAAAACCGTTAATATTTTAGACCACATTTATATTTAAATTTTAGCCATTTCGTTTTACACGAAGGATATTTAACTGTGTGGTCCGCGTCTTAGCATCTTACCATCTGAGCTATCCGAATATTTACGTTGATAAGGTAACAATTCAAATTCCATGGCCATTCAGGCGCTATGGAGATGGGAATAGCATTTGGTATCTTTAAGACCCATTGTAAGTTCCCAATAGCTATGTATTAACCTGCTTCAATGGTCACATGGTTTAAGGCGTTACTATCGCAATAATCTATACTGCCAGTGACGGGGCTAAAATCCCTTTCTGTGTACTGAGGGTGGATTTTCCAAACTGGTGTTCCAGTCTCCCTCTGAGCAAATGCGGATACACTTCCTCTAAATTAAACCTTACTCACCTCTAGCCCATTAGCGTGATTAGTAAATAGGTGTACAACCTGAATGTGGTGGGGTAGATATACTCGCTTTGCTTGTTGGGGGCTCCACCCCCTGAACCCCCGGTCAGTTTTATTTACAAGTGGATGTAAACTAATGTAATTCCAGAGCCGTTGTTTGATAGGTCTTACCGTTTAGCCACAAGAGAACTCCAAAGAAAGGTCCGTACCTACTTTAAAGTTTCTCCGACATTTTGAATTTTTTTCGGGGGTTAAAAACTGTTTTTAACTTTTTGGAAATTTCCCGTATATTACAGGCTAGACGCTATAAGTTTGCCAAATTTCAAGCTTCTAGCTCATCTTGAAGTGGGTAAACATTAATATCAATGAGTGAGTGAGTCAGTCGTGTGGCTTTATAGTAATATAATATATATTCGCCGAGGTAGTTGGTCGCTCACTCGTTCACTTGTATTGAATTAAGTGCGGAAACATCACCCGTGTGTGTGGGGGGTATAATACAGGATCGCAGCGCATCGTCATTGAGGACAAATTACATCGTGGCTCTTTTGATTATTCTCGTTTAATCGTTAGCGAAATAAAGAGAGGGTAGTAGGGGTTAGGGAGTTTCGTTAGGGGGAGGATAAAGGGTTAGGGAAAGGAGAACTGAAACAAGGAAGTTAAAACCGTGCGCCAAAGTGAATGTTGATGATGGGTCGAATCGCAAACCAAATTTACGATGTGAAGACAACACTTTAACAATTGGCTTTACGGTTTTGTATTAAAAGCTCCCCCNCCCCCCCCCCCCTCTTCCCTTCATGAAAAGACCAAAGATTTTGTAAAAGTGGTGGAGATATGGGGGAGGAGGGGTTAGAATGAGTTTTATACTTGATGTGGGTGAGGAGGTGGAACGGGGGTGAACAAAAGCAAACGTCAGTGGTTACGAAAGGGTTGGCCGGTTTTTGAGGGAGGGAGGGGGAACAGGGTATGGGAGAGTCACAAGACAAAAGAGCGGCGATGTCCGCAGAAATGGCCTAATTCACATGAATACCTCCATTGTGCCATCCTCAACCCCCTTTTCACGCCCAAACCCACCCGACCACCCTTAATACAACGTGGCGCCAATTTCATCGAACGAAAGAGAGTTATGTCCGATATTATATCTGCGAGTGTCTCAAGAGTTGTTTTTTTTCTATACCCGGTTTTCACTCCTCTCTCCAGGTGTATGCGGGTCATCTTCAAATTTATCCTCCTCGTCATCTAGTACTCGATTAAATGGTGTAAGCTGAGGGACAACTCCAAAAGGAATTAAGAAGTGTAGAAGTAGGTCTATATATTAATATAAAAAAGTATTAAGTTAGATCCTAAATTAAGCGGTTTATAATATAGATTGCTTAGCATATAAGAGTAGTTTTTTAAATACAAAAATACGGGCTCAGCCGGGATTTGAACCCGGGACCTCCTGCACCCAAAGCAGGAATCATACCCCTAGACCACTGAGCCAGATATAAAAGTTTATTCTTAATGGCAGTTTTAGTATACTGAATGATACCATACATAAATAATTTCTTGATAACAATCTAGGTATTATCACTGAGCTATTGTAAACGTTAATCTTATAATTTATCTATATATGCACCGAATAATTAACTAAAACTAATTGTCATTTCCAGGCGAAATATAGCTTATGTCAACCTTCTCGCTTGTACAAATTACAGGTGTATGCAGTCTGGAGAAAACTTAGAAGTTCAAAACAAATCCACAGCTCAAGACTTTTTTATCTTGGAGACAACTTTTTATGACATCAGAAATCTTGACGTAATAGCATTCATGCATTCAATGAGTCACATAAACTATGTATCTACATTATTTATTTATTTTAGCACCGCGTCTCACTAACCGTTCGAGTTATGCGCTCATATACAAATTACGCTCTTAGTTTTAGGGAAGGGAAAGGCTATATTTATAGGAAGTGTATCCACATATGAGTGGAGGTAGATTGGAAAACCATTTTAGAAAACAACCCCCAGTACACCCGTTTGAGATTCGAACCTCGATCTTACCATCATTGGCAGGCTAGTCTAATGTGAGAGTGACGCCTTAGACCATACAGCCACCGAAGCGGGTAGTTATATATTGATTGTGCAGAGAATGCCGAAATTTATATTGAAACTTCATAAGCGTTTATTTCTCAATTACCGGAAATGGGTTTATCAAATGTTATATATATATATATATACTAATTTTTAGGTCTGGTTATACGATGAGTTGAATAAAATATTAACCAACCTAACGAAACCTAGCCTTCAACTGATAATCGCATGGAAAGTTAGATTTTGTTTGTAAAAGAAAGTATGTTTCTGTAAGTTATTACGTAAGAGTGGATAAAGTGAGAGTGAATTAAATCAATTCTATTTTTATTAAGTAATTTTTTTTAAATAGAAAAGATCATCTTAAATCCGAGATGATATACAATTTTCTATTAAATAGATTCACACACCTCCAACACATTTTTAGCCCCTTGTGGTATACCTCAGGTTTATAATTTAAGTCCTCTTCTCTTTAATATGTGTATTGATGACATTGGTAAACATTTAAACTCATATAGTTATTTAGTATTTGTGGATGATGTAAAACTATTCAAAATTATCAAATCAATCGCAGATTGTATGGACTTTCAAAACGATATAAATAGTATTTTACAATGGTCTCTTGAAAATGAACTGTCTCTTAATTAATCTAAGACCAAAGCTATATCTTGTACTAGAAAAACTAATCCTTTCTTTTTTACTTATAAATTGGTCAATGATAACAGAGCTCGCTCTCTTTGTATAAATGATCTAGGTGTTCTTCTGGACAGTAAACTCTACTTCCACTATCATGTTAACCATATATTATCCCAATCATTGAAATTACTTGGAATAATTATTAAATTTATTACGTCATCATTCAAGAAAGTTTACTGTTTTCATGTATGTACTATGCCCTGCTTAAATCTAAGTTAGAATATGCTAGTGTTGCTTGGAATTACATTACCTTAACCGACTCTCTCAGGTTGGAAAACGTTCAAAGAAAACTTGTCGCTGCGTGCTTTGATACATTTTTTACTAACCCGATTTATTATGATTGCGACAGAATTAGAACCCTTTTAGGGTTACAAACTCTCTACTCGCGTAGACTTTTTGTTTTTAATGTTTTCAATAGCAAAAATTGTTGTAAATGTCCTCTTGGTCAGATAGGCTTCCATGTCCCTTCTCGGGACTCGCGTAGACAAAATTATTATTTTCTCTCAACATTTCCTATAAGGTGAGCCCTGAAGGGCCGTTGTATCCATTGGTCTAATTCCAGATTTGTCCAATTCGACTGTTATTATTAAAGAAAAGCCAAACTCGGAACTCCCTTTCCACTAATGTAACCTATAGAGGCCTTGCCTTGAATATTTAAATTTACATTGTTATGCTTTATATGTTTGATTGTTGAAATTGTTTTTTATATACTTATGCTTTTGCTACTCTGAGATATTTATTATTCTTATATTAATATGCCCTTTTCTTTTTTATAACATTTTCATCAGTCTGTATCATTATTTAGCTACTATTGTTTATTTTATTATATTATTATACGTACTAGTAAGATACTTGTGTACTTTTCAGGGCTGGCCTGTTATAGGTCTCACGACTGTTGGCCAGCACTATAATAAACGAAATTGAAATTGAAAAATTCTTATTATAAAACGTACAACCCTGTTTTGTTGTACTCTGGCTTTGTAATATGAAAAAACACATCACTAGCTAAGCATAAAATAGAAATCCTCACTTAATTTTATCCTGTCTTGTTTTTAATAGATTTTTAAAAATCTTATCAGAAAATTAATATTCCTACTTTGACGTGAAAAGGTTTGGGTGCAGGGGCTACTGATTTTAAAATGTCAGCCCTCTGTGTTTGGTATATGTTGCACAATGCACATGACATACAAATGAACAAATTCTTCATTTTATTAATATAGATCTAAAACATTTCCTGGACACCCATTTAGAACAAAAGTATTTAAGACCGTTTTTTAAAAAACTAAAATATTAGTGATCTTTAAACAACCCCGATACAATAAGTGAACAATGTTATTTGTCAAATCAAACACCCCCCAGGTATATATTTTAAACCAAACTTTTAGAGCCATTTCAAAAAAATTATTATTTTCAAAATAAGTCTTTAATAATTTACCGTTAATTTTAGAGCTAGAATCAAAAATTTTAAAAACTTCTTGAGCTGTGAGTTGTGGCTATATAATAATATATCAGTATTATCAAGTTTGAACCATAATCCATAAAATATGTAGTTCTGCTGCATCCCTGGGAACAGTTAGACTAACAGCCACTTCAGTGGCTGCATGGTCTAAGGCACTACTCTCACAATAGACTGGAATGCCGATTAATGGTAGATCGTAGTTCGATCCTGGTTGGGTGTATTGAGGGTGGTTTTTTCCTAAATGGTTTTCCACACAAATATGGGTACACTTCCTCTAAATCCAACCTTCCTCATCAATAACCTATTAGCGAAACTAGTACATAAGCGTATAACCCGAATGGGGAAAAATATAGACAGACAGACCTAGGGACAAACAGATAAAGTAAGTTGTAAGACCCACATTTTTGGGTTCATGGGCGCATAGAACGCCAAGATCCGCCATAATCTTGAGGTATAAATTGTAGCGATTGCAATACTTTCTCTACTCGAGAAGGTAAAATAATATGCCAATTAGCAACAGATAGATAGCAAAAGAGTAGATAAAACTTTCAAATTTGGTAATAAATTAAAAATATCGTAAAAAAATTGCTGATGTCCCCAAAAAAGGCATTGAACATACGAAGTGTTTTTATCGCGGTTCTGATGCATTACAGGTATTAAAAAAATAGTCCCGTCAGTCCCACAGAGATATTTTATGTCGAAATTATAGGTCTATCAAATATTTTTATGATCCACACACACCGTTTGACTGTAGCCTATAAATTTTAATAGCTCTTTTTCTTCAAATCTCTTTGCTCCAACTTGCTACTACTGTTGAGGATACTCTTTATGTCTTTTCATTTCAATTTGTTTGGATAGCAGAGTTTGTTTTTTCTTGCTTTTACTGCTCCGCCATTATAGTCAAGTTATTGATGTGAGTGGGATATTTTTAAATGGCGATATAGAAAAATAAACACTTAAACGAAATATTTAAAAGTTTCTAGATTGTCAATAAATTATCATTTTAATCAAAAAATTCCTAAAAGTATACCCAAACATAGATATAAATATTCCTATAACCATGTTATACTCATAAGGAGGATAGTTTAAACTGAAAAAATCTCTTGCTTTTAAATGTTGTTACTAAAATTCAATAGACCTATCATTTATAAACGGTATATTGAAATTATCATTTGTTTCGCATAGCTGCCGTTTATAAAAAATTAGTTGAAATATATTTTGGAAATTACACCTGCACAAGAGAATCGGAGACCAAACGTTTAGATTTGTCTGTCAACGCACTGAGCTATTCATTTTGTAAGTCATGTATCAATAAATTGTTTGATGGTTTTACAGTTTTTTTATAACTATCAGTGTTTCTGATAGCAGTAACTTTACAGATATCAGAAACAATGATCGTTATAAAGTAGATAACAAACTTACACGTGCGCTCAGTTTATCCTTAAGGTGGGGTGCTATTTAACGCGATATTAGTGGATTAATTTTATAGTTTTTTTTAGCATAAACATTTTTTGGCCAAAATAAATAATATATTTCTTCTAAAGAAACATAGAGTTTAGTTTTCTGCACATGCTAATCTCAGCAGTTGTTGAATATATGTGATGAGTATAGCGGCATTTAGTGAAGAACATTTTAAATGAAGAGGAAAAGTTGCTATTAAATTTCAGGAAACCATTGACAGATATTCAATAACTGTTTAAATTAACTTGTGCAGGAAACCAAACTGTATGTTTCTATAGAAGAAATATTTGATTTATTTTGGCTAAAAAATGTTTATGCTATAAAAACTTCAAAAATACTGCCCTAAGCTCACGTTCACTAGCACCCCACCTTTAAGGTAGCAGTCCTACCTTGACTGATTAGTGAATACACTATGGTCCTATCACATAAGCTACGTCATAATGAAACCAAGCGGGGTAAGATAAACGGTGGGTACATCATTGGCACCACCTAAATATAATAAGAGAGATATTTTACCCTGGGTAGTGGTAGAACATTACCGATTCAAGAAAAAGGCCACAATTTTAGATTCCCATATGCAGGTGTAGTTTTTAAGGATTTTTTTTAGACATAATAAATATTTTAAAACGGCAATAATCCTCGCCGAATGTTAATTTAAATGCAATTATCAACCAAATATTGTTTTAAAATCTGAAAGCCTCTACTTAAGTACGATCCCAGAGGGGTGGCCCTATAACAACATTTCATTAACTCACCCCTTCACCATATACCCCTCTTGTTTTTTGTTCTCGAGTCCTAGGAGTAACTCGTTCATTTCTTACCCCCTAGGCGGGCAGCAAATCCACCCCATGCAGATTTAGTGCGGCCCAGATAAGCCTGATGTGCGTGATAATGCCACTATAATGTTTGTATACTACGACTGGGGGCGGGAGATAGTGCTATATTCACCTCGACACACGTTGAGCAGTCTAATGTATAAATGTGACTGGGGGCGGTATATAGTGCTATATTCACCTCGACACACGTTGAGCAGTCTAATGTATAAATGTGACTGGGGGCGGGAGATAGTGCTATATTCACCTTGACACACGTTGAGCAGTCTAATGTATAAGTGTGACTGGGGGCGGTATATAGTTCTATACCCACCTCAACACACGATGAGCAGTCTAATGTATAAGTGTGACTGGGGGCGGTATATAGTTCTATACCCACCTCGACACACGTTGAGCAGTCTGTTTATACCAGTGCAATGTCTGGATACTACGACTGGAGGAGGGAAATGGCACTCTACTTTCCTCCACATTGTCTGATCATTTTGATTACACTGGTGTTGGGAAAAAAACTCATGCAGCTCAAAGCAATTTGAATATTTTTAAGAATGGGGTTTGCGCTACTATTTTATCTCTCTCTCTCTCAACTAACTCAGCTAACTCAGCTAACTCGAGTGAATATCCTCCAAACAACCCTATTCATCTATACCGCAACTTAAGAGCCCATCTCACGGCTGATTAACCAGGATACAAAATGGCACTCACAAGGCACAACAGAAAAATGTGCTATACATTTTTCAGTTGACAACATAATAATTGGGATCAGATAAATTGTGTTTTCATTTTAAAATCTTTATTTTCCAATGATGTATTTTTTTTAAATATGGTAAAACTGTTTCTTTGATCTCAACTCCACTGTTTTATAAAGTAGAATACAGAGAACCACATCAATATACTTACGTCTGGTTCTAGTTGTATTACTTACCTAAGCTAGGTGTTATCTGGGGGTGAGACAGGCTCTTAATACTCTGGTCAATCGTCAGTCCACGGCAGCTGTTATTTGGTTATTTGGTTGTTACATCGGTTGTCACGCAGGCTAAGCGTCAGTCCGGTCTGGTTTGGTTTATGAGCAACGGGGATGTCGGGCATTGAATCCCAGTCAGGTGTTTTTGAGGTGTTTTAAAAAAAAAACAAGTATTCCACTCTTCACCCCACTTAAATGCGGCCTTATTTCTTTTAAAAACTACCTCATTCTCCCCTATCAAATCAATTTAAATATGCTGAGAGTGGTATTAAGAAAATATATTTTCCTAAATGGTTTTCCACTCTCATTCCACGCAAATGCGGGTTCACTTCCTCTAATTCAACCCTTCCCAATTCCTAATCCATTAGAGTAATTAGTACTTAAAGCGTATAACCCGAACGGGTAGTAAGACGCGGTGCTAAGTATTATATTATTATTATTATTATTATTATAAGAATATATATATATTGTTATTGGTTTTTTAATACCGCGTCATATTACCCATTCGGGTTGTACGAACATGTACTAATTACGCTAAAGTGTTAATAATGACGTTCAATTAAATTTAGAAAAGCGTACCCGTATTTGCGTGGAGGGAGAGTAGAAAACCTACTAGGAAAATCACCCTAAGTACACCCGACTAGGATTTATAGCCTAGCTCCCCATGGTCGGCAGTCTATTGTGAAAGTTATGACTTAGACCATTCGAATCCCGAAGAGAATGAATTGGAATGTGGATCCATCGTAAAACAATAGGTTGTTTTTTTTTGTGTGTGTTTTAGGACACAAGCTCAGTAGCTTTATCACTGGAACAGTAATATTTTAGGAATCCAAAACCTTTCCGCATATTATTACATAACTTTCAATCTAGCATCTTCTACTAATCTAACGTTTGAATTTGCAAAATATTTACGTGTAAATAAGCCTATGTATTTCAACGAAAATATAATTTATAAAAACAATTCGTTCTCATCTTCAACGGATTTTTTCCATGCCTTTGATAAAGATGTTTGGATTAGTAAGTCATAGTTTGGAAGAATTGTATCAGGATTTGCTTTTAGGTTGGACAAATCCTTGTTACAGAGCATTCGACTTCAGATTTTGGTTGGAAAATAAATTAATATTTGGTGGATAAGGAATGGAACACTTGATCAACCTACGTCGGTTCCGGTATACATATTTGCGTAGTGGTTTGTAAAAAGAAGAGGGGGCGGAGGGGCACTATCGCCGGCTTTTATAGCCCACTTGGAGGGCAACTAATCCTCGGAATAGCGGCATCGGCTAGAAACATTCTCAAGTTCTATCGGGGGCGAGGTGTGAGAGTTTTCGGATTAGTGGGGGTGGAGGGGGGGGGGGGCTGTGCATTTCATAGCCATTGATTAGCATACCACTAGAGCGGAGATTATGACCGCCATTTATTCCCTAACCAGTACATCACTCCGTCGAGACGAACAATAGCTTTGTGACGATGAGGTGGTTAAACCGATAGGATTGTCTCAATGGTTAGGGCGTCCAAATTGGATCCAGCAGGCCGGGTTTCAAGACCAGACGGACCCACGGGCCTACCCTCCATACACCAAACCAATCATATTCTTAAATGGAACACTTTTAAAAAAAATCAACGCGTCTTAGTACATGTTCAGTTAATACGCTATATTTGAGAACTACTTTGATGGGGTAGAGATGTGGAAGGAAGAATTTTAGAGCTAATCTACCCACATTTGAGTGGAAGGAGAGTGGGAAAACACTTTAGGAAAAATCAGTCTCAGTAGACCCGACGGAGATTCGAAACCAGATCTCCCCGTCATAGGCTAGTCCAGTCTCTTGCGATAGTGACACCTTTTACTATGTGTCACCCAAAGTGAGTCTAAAATAATTTTATAATTCTAAATTAATTCTTAGATCTTTTTACTATCGTTAGCAACAACTGTTGATATCACCATATGAAGAAAAATAAACTCTATGTTTCAACTAGAGCAATAGCGGTACTTTATTTAGTTTATAAAAAAAAAGTTTTGCTATACAAATTTCAAAAAACACTGCTCTTAGCTCACGCTCATTACATTTGAAATGTAACACATTTTTTAGTGAAAAGTCTTCCTCTTGGTGCTCTTGACATTAATTTTGTACTAAATTTAATAAAAATCTTTTAATAACTTCAGGTTTGGATGGGGAAAATGAGTGACCTTGTTGCCATATATGGAAGTATCTTTTAGCATTGAAAATATTTTATTTGGAGCCCATTATAGTTGTATGACTCACTGATTGACCTTTTTGTGAGGGGAAGTATTCTGTTAGAAAAAGCAAATACTTACAGTTAATCGACACCAAATTTAGAAACGATTTGTTTAAGGAATTACGTTTTTAGGTGCAGTGTTTTCGTAAATCTCAAGCATTCACAATTCCTGAAAAATATGTTAACAAAAATAAACAAATACGTATATTGATTATATAGTATTAACAAATTTATATTATTATTAAATACGAATCACAAACCATGTATATACATATATAAAGAAAATATAAATTCTGACCTAATGGTTGTAAAATGTATTATTTTTGTAATCATCATAGTAATTTAGATAATTTATTCGCAGGGTAAAAGCCATATAATTGCCAGTATTATTATTATTATTATTATTATTATTATTAACGTATTGTACCTTCATGCACTAGAATAGTCGAGCAGACATTTCTATACCAAGTGAGTTTATAGAATCCCTGGATGGGTCTGTCCGGCAATAGGAGAAAGAAACAAACAGGCGAGGTGGAAAATACAAGTGGAAATACAATTTTTGTTTGAGACCCCTACTTTTAAATTATGCCACTTGATTCACAAATATACATCCTCTTTTATCAAATTATTACCGTTTGTTTTCTAGGGTATTTGAGTCTTTAGATCAATTGAAATATGTAAAATTTGGAACATTTTATAGTGGATAATTTCACCTTTTAAACTATGTTAATACTTATATATATAATATAATTTATATCACCATGTATCTAGAGCCCTATAAATTAGTTTTATGTTAATTTCACTTAACCATCTAACTCTTATACCTCCTAAATATTCAAGTTAAGCGCGACATCTCATTAACAATATTTACGCTACATAGACAGCCCTCCTGTATTTAGACAGCTTACACCAACTAGAATTCTGATGTCTTGAGCTTAAACTAATTATCACTGTGGGAAGGATTAACATCAAATAATAAACGGTCAAAATGTTGTAAAATTGAATTAGAAAATTACTTTTTAAAATAGATTTACGACTTAACTGTACACACGTTCTTAAATAGCTTATTCAGGTTTGGAACAAAGTTTTACTTATATAAGTTTTCCTAAAAAAAAAACATATTAGGCATATATTAGTAGTCATATTAAACTTCTTGAAGAGATACATTTTTTATATGGTTTGCTAAAGTTCATATTTAATATTTTAAAAATTACTGACATATTTCCCTGCTGTTGACATTCAAAATGTTTTACTAAATCAATGGTGATATTTTGTAGGTATTGATAATATTTATCAAAAGTGACAGCTGCAGATCACACGACTTGATGTATGAATACGTGAAAATAGATCTAGGTAACGATTCTAGATGTCAAATAAGGTTCAACAGAAAAACTGAATGTAAGTATAAAAATAAATTGCAAGCGGTGGGGGGGGG